>ML346448.1:0-73019 GCA_005239505.1 Nicotiana paniculata
CGATATCTGGACTTCAATTCCTATATTACTTGTCGACCACGTACACTTGCGTGTGCATTGGTATTTCAACCAACAGACTGTCTAAATGAAAACAACAATACATAAATGAAAAGAGACGCCAAATATTATGGTCAAGATACGACTCTATCTCATCTCTCGAAGGTAATAACAACAAAGGATCAAAACTACTAATGACACAGTCCTACACCTGAATCTGCACAGTTTAAGTGCAGACTGTAGTATGAGTATAACCGACCTGATGTACTCAACAAGCATCATAATTAACCTTGGCGAGGTAATAGAAGCAATAATTATCAATGATACTCGCTAATAGCCTATTTAGTTCATAAAGCTCACAAGTACACAACAATAATAACATCGAATCATGAAAGTATATATAAAACCACTTCGATGTACAAGAGATAACGAACATGCTCTGTTTCAGTTAACAATCTAGCATATATGCTTAAGAAGGCATGTATACATTCATAATCTAGCATATAGAAAATATATGAGAAAAACATGTATACATCTAAGGAAATTACAAGTAGAGAAGAAATGCAATAAACAAAACACATATTGGACATTTTCCTCATACAACATGTATTCCATCAAGAAAGAAACATGAGATGATGAACCTAGGGGGATGGACCTTTATCCACACGCTGCACGGACAACTCATGTGCCATATATAACCACCGCACGAAGAACTCACGTGCTAACATAACCTAGATATGCACGGACAAATCACGTTCTATCAACCTAGTCCATATCACACAAAAAGAATATACAATACATGAACATGAATAATGAATATTAATTTAGATAATCATTGACTAACATAAGTAACATGCTAAACTATAGGCATGTGCGAAGTTAGCTACCACAGTTAAAGTCAGGCGATTACGCCACAAGAATAAAAACTAGCATGTTTGAAGAGGAGATCAACCAGCAAATAATCTCTAACATGATTCAAATAGCTCACAAGCATGTACAAACATAATAAGCATGATAATATGAAGCTTAGAAATCAGTTCAGGGCATATAATAGCCTAACCCGAACATGGAGAGGACCTGGGTGCATGCACATGACACCTACAACGTGTAACTAACACTAATAATTCAAGCAACTAGTGCCTCAACCAAGTTTAGGTAAGATACCTACCTCAACAAAGCCAAATCAATACTCTAAGAATCCCTTCCTGCGTGAGTTAACCTCCGGACGACACGAATCCAACCAAAATAACTTAATATCATCAATAAAAGCTATAGGAAACAACTCCAAACAATAAAGCTAATATATTGATAAAATTATGCAAAGACAACCTAAAATGTCAACCCCGGGGCAGTACCTTGAAACCCGATAAAACTCATAAATTTCGAACACCCATTCTAATACGAGTTCAAATATGTATGTTTCATCCAAATCCAACCTCAAATTGACCCCTAGATCACCAACTCTCACTCTCCGACACCATGGCCCAACACCCCCATATTCCACCTTTAAATTACATAGTCTATGTGTAATAATCCATGGAAAGTAAATATCTAATCATCAAAATCAAGTAGAGATTACTTACCCCTTCAATTGTAGTGAAACAAACCCTCCAAAAATCGCCTCTAGACGAGCTCCACAACTCAAAATAATGAAAAGTAACCAAACCCTCGAAAAAATATAATTTGCCTAGTGATTCTGCATTTGTGAACCCAAATCCGATTCTACAGTACCGCATCTGTGGGACAACCTTCGCAGATGCAGGAACCATTTACTACCTGACCAACCACATCTGCGGTCCTCCAAGCGCATTTGTGCACCCACTTCTACAGTCTACCCCTCGTAGAAGCGCATCTGCTTCTGTGGAAAATCTCAACATCTACGGACTCTTCCACCTGTCGCGGCATTTTTCTCACAAAATCGGATTTTGATGTGTGACAACTCTTTTAAATGGTTATTTAAAAGAGAAGAGTCGCCACCTAACAGTTTTAAGGTGCGTGAAGGAACCTATTACCTCAAAGAGAAGGTGTTTGTCACTCTTTGAGGTCCACAACTGTGGGTGCCGACCGAACTTAAGGCTATGTGGATTAGGCTAGGTGATCAGATAATCGAAGAAATATAAAAATCAAGGTGTTCGTTATAACACAATCAGAAGTATTACAAGTCCACGAGGATACAACTACAATGGTCTATATTAAATGACTAAGTGTGAATAGAAAGTATATAAAAGAGTGGGTCCTAAGTTATTTAGCCTAAAGGATCACCCCGTGCAACATAAATAATGCTTCACAAATCCTTTTAGGTAGGAGTTGCTCATATTATTCAGCGGGCACAACCTATCATCTTCTACTACCTGATTGCTATGTTGAAGTTGTTTACCTAAAGCCTTATAATTAAATTTTAAGTCGGGTCCTATGTGTGCACTACCCGTCCCATGCCTATGGTCCAGGAGGTTTTGGACCTCTATTTGGGTGGTTCTAGACTTACTCAGGTTTCTCAAACTGATAAAACTAATCGCGCATACAAAACAAAGAGTAATACACATAATAACAAAGAGTGGCTCATGTTAGCCTTCACACATAAACAACGAAGCACGCAAACTGATTTTCAGATTAGGCAGTGGACGATTTCAGAATTAAGACGCCTTTAGATTGTTAAATCATAAAGGCATGGTTCTTATGTGGTTCTGTTATTATTATCCAGGCAGTATTGCATCGTATAGGCAGATTAAAGAATCAAAAATCGTATAGGAATGATTTCTAATTGTTTGCACAAAAGGAAGTGAAACGATCCCAAAATTACGAATTACCAGCATTGATTTTATGGACGTATTTCTAGGCAAGTGACAATATCTTATATCCAGGATTTCTAATAGTTGAAAATAAATTTTATAATCTTATCCCTATAGGCATGCTTTCTATGTGAGGTAGTATAATGAAGCAACAAAAGTAGTTGGTTAGTTGATTAAGTCATGATATCTAGATGGGGAACATACTAAAGCAATTAAAGTAGCTGATAGACTGATTGTTTGAAGTCCTATGGGCATGATGTCTGAATAAGTGAAAACATCGCATTGCTGCTCCCTAATACATATTACCTAAGAGTATTGAATAGTAATCATGGAAACAAGTATAACAAATATTGGGACTAATATGTCTTGCCAAACTAAGTGATTTGTGTGCGGGACTCCTATAGGCATGATTTCTATCAGTGTACAGAGATAAAAATAGGCTAAAACCAAATAGAGTACATAAGTCTTATAGACATGTTTGCTACCCCATTATGCAAATACTAGACTACCCTTTCTTCGCCGATTTCACTAAATACCCAATTGTTCAGTTTACAAGTTATGACACCCCAAATCAAATATGAATAATTACATAAGAAGACAAATATAGGCCCAATGATAGGCCCATTATAGATAACTCCATGCTTTTCTAAACCTTCAACAACTCCAGTAGGCTCAGAACTCAGCTCATGAGACCAGTAGTAAGTCTGAACTCAACAACCAAACCTATCGTCGCATAAAACATATATCAAACCCAGACGAGTGGGGGGGCTCATACATGCTTACAAACAACATACTAATTTTGAACTATCTCGTTTAGGAAAGAAGCCTGCACACTTATTTCATTAAGATTGTAAAGCTAATCACCACCCAAATGTATAGGAAAATTAATGTGACATGTTTGCAGGAACACACATAAGGCAGGTTTATGCTTGCAATTTAGAAGTTAGTGTGACAGGGTTGGTAAAAAAAAGGGGGTTAGATATGTAACTAGGAGAACCATTAGAATCTTAGTCTCCACTGAAAAACAAACAATATAGGCTAATGCAACATTAGCAGAGTTATAGAAACATATCACTTAGGTTGACATGGTAAGCACATACACATACTTAGTTTTCGGAACAACAAGTTATACCAAAATATGAATTAACCTAAAAGAGATTCATAACTAGGAAATTAAGGCATGAAGGTCACAGTCAGATAATGATAAGTGAACAAACAAGTAGGCATGGTTTATAGTAGTCGATATGAATCCTAATAACAAATAATTCTAAGTCCAAAGACATCATATCAGGAAGATATGTCAATATTGAGGTCGAAGAGAGACAAACTTCAGAATTTAGGCCAGTCAATTAGGCATAATGACAAAATCCAAGTGTATTGGGGTTTAACTAGAAACCTGGGAGACACTGAAGAATGCAGGATTGGCTGAAAACCAAACTAGCAACATGTCTGGCTAAAACATTAGGACAGTAATAGGCATATGAAGCTCTTGTAAGTAGGATAATAGCAGAACATAGATGAAGGATTCATTTGAAAGAAAGTCATTCAAGCAAATTCTGGGCAGGATGTAATCTCCTTAAAAATACAGGAATCCAAGGCAAGGCATGAGAAAAAGATTTTATAAGGCAACTAGTGATCAGAATAACAGAGCATGCTGAAAGTAATCAGAAATCATTCAAATTGCGCACACATAACAGACATGCATCAGAACTCAAAATTCCAGTAGGTTCATATACTAGAAAAGAATAGGAGTATAGGATAATGAGAACAAACATGAATACGAACAGAGGCAAGAAACATCACGTTGATTCACAAAGGTCTTAGCAATATGAATACAACCAAGAGAGAATAAAATTGCAAGAGTTTCATTACACACCAGTCTGCAGAATTAACGAGCTAATACGGTAGAGATTAAGAGTCAACAACTTTCTTACCAATAACACGGAGAGAAGAGTAGAAACCCCAAAACTCTCAGTGCATCAAAGTTTCCAAGGGATTCATATGAACCCCGGGCAGTGCTCACATTGAGAGAGGTCGAATAGATGAATTTCGGTGGCCTTGGATTTCAGCCAGCCACAATCAAGAGAGAGCAGATATAATATAAAGTGAAATTTAGATAATAGTAGTAGTTGTTAAGCGATTTTCGTCCGTTAAAGGGAAAATAGGGGAGGGGTTTATATAGTAGCAAAATTAAACACACAAACAAGGAAAACAGTTAATCAATCATAAAAGAAAGGAAAGAATAGCATGCAAAATTGATTCAGAATCAATTTAGGAGAAGCCAAGCAAACTCTAGTTGGAGTCAGATTTAGGGCAAGTCGTTTAAATGCCTCAATCACAACAGATTCATTGGAGATATACCATATACAAGAGAAATTTTCTCTTCTTATATGGCTTGTCGTAAGTGAAATGGTAATGAAACTTACCATAAAATGAGTAATGGTAACAAGAAAAGGCAAGTAAATCCGCGTATGGACGCGTATAAGGAAAGAATAAGCAATGACCTTCATGGTCCGCTAGGGTTTAGGTTTAGGAGATAAAGGGAGTGTTTGAAGGCAGCGAAAAGGATAAATGGGGTCTAAGGTTTGGGTTATGGGGATATAAGGAGATGGTTGGTATATTATGGGTCATTGATCATTTGAGATCAACACCCAGAATCAAAGGCAGAGTGAGGTGAGTTATTTGAAGGAGTCCGCCCTGGTGGGTAGTAAGGATGTCTAGTTTGGGTTGTGAGGGTATTGGGCCAGATTTTAAATAAAATAAATTAGGGGGAAAAAATTTAATAAAATAGTTAAATAAAATATAAAAATGTTATTTATGAAATTTAATATCTTAGAAAACCAATAGAAGATTATAAAAATGTAAAAACTTATTTTTACCTTGAATAAAATGACAAATGCTATGAATTATAAAATATAGGCTATTATTGCAGAATGAAATAACTAAAAAAGTAGATATAATTATATGAAACAATGTAAAATATTTTAAAACATGTATTTTGATGTAAAATATTAAATTTGGATGATTAAGTCATCACAAAATAATTTGCAGGAGTAATTAATAAATGTTTGAGTAATTTAAATGCAAGACAATCAATTTTTAAGCCTTAGAATGATGGAAAATTATAGAAAATGCTTGAATAAGTCATGTAAGTTAAATAATGGATGAAAAATGAAAATTGGAAAGTATATATTCTATTTGAGAAATGTGAATGAAAAAATGGGTATCAATAGCTGCCCTTCTTTACCCGTGAGTGATGAAAGAGTTGTGAGGTAAAGAAAATGATGACTAATTTTTGCCGAATTGAGTGAGAATGATGTCATTTGAAACATAGGCTCGAACCATGGTTTTGAGTTACCTACATATCCCTGGTGTTATGGGAATCATGCCATGTGTAGTTCTGGATCAAACGGTGGACGAAACTGATGAAGTTGTTATAAGAATGGTCGCATGTTTCGAAAAGTTTCGTTAGGACAGGATATTTTTGTAAGTGACGGACAATGAATGTGAAATAAACGTTACGGATGTACCGCAAGGCAGATATCTAAACATTCATAGAGTAAAAGGTAGGCAATTACAGATTGTCAGTTACGTTTGAAGCAGTCAAAGGATGTAACCGCTAGGAACAGAAACCGGAGCGAAGATTGCCCCTATTTGCAGAACAGTTGCCTCCCGAGTTACCTGCAAAACTCAAAACACGATGCATACAAAAATATATGGGTTATTGCGAAAAATCAATCTGATGCAAATTCCCTTTGGACCATGAAAGTTGTCTTTTGACGCTGGGGATGATGTCCTTAGACCACGATGTCCTGTGCCATTATGAATACGATAAGGAATTCACAGGCCATGAAATGGTTTTCTCGGGCCATGAGGATTGTTCCTATGGGCTATGACGCCTTTGAATAATGTTGTGAAATTCCAAGAGATCCTCAGGCCATGGAATGGTGTCTCCTGGCTATGATGATGGTGCCTTCGGACTATGAAACCTTTGAACAAAAATGGTGATATTTTAGCCTATGAAATGCAAAGATATGATGCTTGGTCATATGCGAGGACGAGAGAAGTCCACGCTCAGTCTTGTATGAGATGAGGGCAGTGCTTAGCCCTGTGTGAATAAAGGGGATAGTTCTTGGCCTTATGTGGTGTAGTGGAGACAGTGTTTAGTCCTATGCAAAAAAAGGCAATGCTTAGCCTTATGCAAATACGGAAGCAATGCTTAGCCTCATGTAGGAAACAGAGACACTGCTTAGTCTCATGTAAGGAAAGACATTGCTTAGACTTATGCAATTACAGAAGCAATGCTTAGCCTCATGCAAAAAGTGGAGACAATGCTTAGTCTCATGCAGGGGAAGGGAAACAGGGCTTAGTCTCATGCAGAAAAAGGGGAAACAATGCTTAGTCTCATGCAAAGAAAATGCAGTGGTTTTTCTTATGCAATTATAGAGGCAATGCTTAGCCTCATGCAAGAAATGGAGACAATGCTTAGTGTCATGTGAGGAAAGGTTGTGCTTAGCCTTATTCAATTACGGGGGAAATGATTATTCTCATGCAAGAAATGGAGACAATGCTTAGTCTCATGCAGAAGAAGGGAGACAGGACTTAGTCTTATGCAAAGAAAGAGGACACAATGCTTAGTCGCATGAAATGAAAAGATAGTGCCTATCCTTATGCAATTACGGAGGCAATGCTTAGCCTCATGCAAGAAATTGAGACAATGCTTAGTCAGATGTAAGGAAAGGTAGTGCTTGGACTTATGCAATTACGGAGGCAATGATTTGCCTCATGCAAGAAATGGAGATAATTCTTAGTCTCATGCAGAAGCAGGGAGACAGGGTTTAGTCTCATGAAAAGAAAGGGGAGAAAATTCTTAGTCTCATGCAAATAAAAGACGGTGCCTAGCCTTATGTAATTACCGAGGGGATGCTTAGTCTTATGCAAGAAATAGAGGCAATGCTTAGTCTCATGTAAGGAAAGTTAGTGACTAGCCTTATGTAAGAAAGACGATGAGTGGTTGTGAGAGTGTTTTGGCCATTGTCGTCCTGAAGGTAGTGATTTGTTGTGTGTATGTATTCGCAAATATCAATGTTGTGTTTATCATTCCTGCATTCAAAGAAAAATCTTTAGGTTTACGAGGGGAAGGTTGGTTCGTTCTATTGACTCCTTGCTTTATCTTCACTCTTTTCTTGAGGTCCTTCTTGAGTTACCTTGGGTAACATCTGACTGTCATAGAAAAAAAGTTTTCAAAAAATATGTATGTTTTTGACAAATTATTTGTAGAAATATAGTTGTTTGAAATATATGGTAGTGCGTATGATCAAATAATTTAGATGAACCGCCACCTTTGACGCATTTAGAGACATCACAACCTCCATTATTTAGAATTGTGATGGTCCTCCTCAAAATTCTTCCCCAGTTTAAATGCATACATCTGACAACACGTTCGTTGGTTGTTCCATACATGAAGAAGTCGGCTAAACTTACAATCTTTCCCCAGTTTCTAATCATGGGAAAATGAAGATTTTATTAAGATGTGATCAATCCCACAAGGCTGCCCACGTATCCACTCTTAAACGGGAATCAGGTCAAGCGCAGTTCAGTTACATCAAATGGAAAAATGCAAAAATCTTAATCGTAGTATCTCTTGACTACGTCTAAGTTGATAGGTTTTGGCCAAATCACTTCGTCCATTTTTGCAAGTATAAGTACTCCTCATGTTACTACCCGATGAACCATGTATGGACCTTGTCAATTTGGTGAGTACTTCCCGTTGGCTTCATCTTGATGTGGGAAGATTCACTTTAGCACAAATTGCCCCGGTGTGAATTTTCTTGGTATGAATTTTTTGTTGAAAGCTCTTGCCATTCTTTTCTGGTAGTGTTGACCGTGACATACCGCATTCTTTATCTTCCCAACAATGATAGTTAGTTGTTCGTACGTCTCTGTACCCATTTTGCATTGGTGATCTTAGAGTTCATGTATAATTCTTAGAGAATGGATTTTTACTTAGGCATGAATAAACGCTTTAGTACCATAAACCAATAAGTAGGGAGTTGCCCCGGTTGATATGCGAACTATAGTACAATATCCGAGCAGAGAAAATGGCAGCTTCTTGTGACATTATTTGTAATTATCTACCATTTTCCTCAATATCATCTCGATGTTGTTGTTAGCGACTTCTACGGCTTTGTTCATTTGGGGTGTGTATGATGTGGAGTTCTTATGATTGATCTCGAAGGTTTCACACATGGCCTTCATCAGATCACTGTTAAGATTGGCGGCGTTATCAGTAATGATCGACTCTAGTACTCTGAACCGAAAAACAGTGTGGTCCCGAACAAAATCATCTACAACCTTCTTAGTTACAGCTTTATAAGATGCAGCTTCAAAAACAATTGTGAAGTAGTCTATGGCCGCTAGAATGAATCAATGCACACTTGAAGCATCGGGTTCGATCGGGATGATGACATCCATACCCCAAGCCGAGAAAGACCAGGGAAAACTTGTTGCATTGTGTTCATGGGTGTTACTCGTATCATGTCAGCATATATCTGGCGTTAGTGGCACTTCTGAACATACTTGATGCAGTCTATTTCTATAGTCATCCAGTAATACCCTGCACTTAATATATTCTTGGCTAAGATGAAACCATTCATGTGAGGTCCGTATGTTTCGCCATGTATTCCCCAAGAAATCTTCATGCCTCCTTGGCATCGACACACATTAGTAATCCCAGGTCAGGAGTTCTTCTATACATAATTACTCCGCTTTGAAAGAAATGGTTGGCTAATCATTAAAGCATGCACATCTAGGTATGCATAGCAGTCTCTGGATATTCTCCATTTTCTAAGTAATTCTTGATATCATGGAACCACGGATTTCTGTCAATCTCTTCTTCAACATGAGCACAATAAGCTGGATTCTTATGAATTCCTATTGGGATAGGATCGATGAAATTCTTGTCTAGGTTTTGTATCATGGAATATAAAGTAGCTAATGCATCTGCGAACTCATTCTGGATTCTCGGAGCATGTTTGAATTCCATCTTTGTGAACTTTTTGATCAACTCTTGTACACAGTGCAAATATGGCAATATTTTGGTGTTCTTTGTAGCCCATTCCCCTAGACCCTGGTGCACCAAAATATATGAATCTTCGATTACCAGAAGCTCCTGAACATTCATGTCAATGGCCAACCTGAGTCCCAAGATGCGGGCCTTATACTCCACCATATTTTTGGTGCATGGAAACTTGAGTTTTACGGATACCGAATAGTGTTGGCCAATTTTTGATAGTAAGACAACTCCAATACCTACTCCTTTGAAGTTTGTTACTGCGTCAAATAACATCCTCCAACCATCATATGATTTGGTGATACTTCTCCTGCAAATGACACCTCCTCATCGGGAAAATACGTTTTCAATGGTTCGTATTCTCTGTCCACGAGATTTTCTGCTAGATGATCCGCGAATGTTTGCCCTTTGACCGCCTTCTGAGTTACATAGACGATGTCCAACTCACTCAGCAATATTTTCCACTTTGGTAACTTACACATAGGCGTGGGTTTTTGAAAGATCTATTTTAGCAGATCCATCATTGATATGAGATATGTAATGTACGCAGAAACACAATGTCTCAACTTATGGACTATCCATGTCAAAGCACAAAAATTGCGTTCTAGCAAAGAGTACCGGGCTTCATAAGGTGTGAATTTCTTGCACATTATAATATATTACCTGCTCTTTTCTTCCAGTCTCATTATTTTGTCCCAGGACGCAACCAAAAGCTCTGTCCAGTACGGACAAATAAAGCAGCAGGGGTCTTCCTTGTTCTGGTGGGATCAGAACGGGCGGTTTAGATAAATACTCCTTGATTTTGTTGAAGACTTTATGGCATTCTTTAGTCCATCCTGTTGCAACATCTTTTCTCAACAATCTGAAGATTGGATCACATATCACGGTTGATTGTACTATTAAGTGGCTGATGTAACTGAGACACCCTAAAAAGCTCATCACATCTTTCCAATTCTTCGGAGGTGGTGAGTCCTGCATAACTTTGACTTTTGATGCGTCTAACTCAATCTCTCGGCTAATGACGATGAATTTTAAAAAATTTCAAGCAGGGACTTTGAAGGAACACTTTGCAGGATTCAGTTTGAGATTGTACCTTCGAAGCCGATCGAAGAATTTTTTCAGGCCTGATTTGTGATCCGTACTCTTTTTAGATTTGATGATAACGTCATCCACGTACACCTATATTTCCTTATGTATAATTTCATGGAAAATGTTTGTCATGGATCTGATATAGGTAGCTCCGACGTTCTTCAAACTAAACGACATCATTTTGTAATTGTATATCCCCCATGGTGTAATGAAGGCTGTCTTTTCATAATCCTCTTCATCCATTTAGATCTGATGGTATCATGCGAAGCAGTCCACGAAGTATTGGATCTCATGCTTGGCACAAACGTCAATCATTTTGTGGATGTTGGGAAATGGAAAATCATCTTTGGGACTTTCTCTATTCAGATCTCGGCAATCAACACATACTCTCACTTTCCCATCTTTCTTTGGAACTGGCACAATGTTGGCCATCCAAGTCGGATATTTGACCACTTTGAGAAGCTTTGATTTATTTTGCTTGGTGACCTCATCTTTTGCTTCAGCTTTACTAATGGACATGTGGGATTAGTGGGTAGCTTGTGAGCTACTATGGATGTACTCAAACCAGTCATATTGTCGTAGGACCATGCAAAAATATATCTTCATATTATTTTAGGAATATGACGTACTCTTGTTTGTCTGATGGGGGATAGATAAATGCTTATGTGTGTTTCCTTGACCGTTTCGGAGTCCCCTGAGTTAACTTCCTCAGTTTCGTCCAAGTTAGACTTTTGTTTGTATTCAAAATTTTCCATTTCTCTAACGACTTCCTTAGGTATTATATCATCGTCCAGATCCTATGAATTACGATCCTTATGTTGTGTTGTACCATTACATGTCACGGTCATAGGTTTATCGGGATATGTAATAATAATGCTGTAAAGAAAAATATAGAGAATAATAATAAATATAAAAAGTAGTAATGCATTATTAAAATCTTAAAAAAACGTCAACAAGTGTGGTTCGATGACTAGAGCAATTTTTTCAAAACAAAATATTCAAAATGTCTCAAAATGCTCAAAAACTATTTATACAAATAATTGATGCTAATTTGCCAAGCTACCCAGGAACTCGACGGGCACGAGATGGTGTAGCAGACCAGTTCTTGAGAACAACTCCTTTTTGTTTGTCTGGAAGATAAAGTCTTCCTCCTTCTCCTCCTTAACTATTGCAATGCAGTCACAATATTCTTCTTCTAGAAACAACTTATTCATGCTGGCTAAGACTCCATCTTCCTCATATCCCCACATCACGTCTGCTTGTTGGAATGTTTGGTGTAGAGGTGGTACCGATTTTTCTAGTGGGTAATAAGAACCACGCCATGGTGGCGACCAATCCTGGTATTCTTGCCAAGTATATTCTAATCCGAGCCAAATATTTGTGCCATGATGCTCCAGTTAAACGTGTTTGGTGATCCCTTGAAGCTTTTTTCCGAGACCTTTGCCAGGTTCGTATCCTGCCCATAGTAGTATGCTTTCTATCTTGTTACTCCACCATCGATCCTTTTCAATTGCGTTTACTCGCTCACTGCGATAATATGTTTCTCCACCCAAATTTTTCATGTTTTTGATGTCTGGAACGGTCTTATTGGTATAGATGGGGTTACTTCAATTTCCATGGATAATTACCTCCTGATGATTCCATTTAAACTTCATTTCTTGATGTAGATTTGAATCCACTTCACCGGCATCATGTATCCAGGGTTATCCCGACAATAGATTGTAGGTAGCTGATATATCCAACACTTGGAAATGGACATCAAACTAGGTCGGGCCCATCTGTAGGCTTAGGTTGACTTCCTTGATGGTGGCTCTTTGGCATCCATCAGAAATATTCACATTCATGCTTACCATCTGTATTTCGTACATGCCTTTACCTAATCTCTTCAGAGTAGTTAGTGGGCATATGTTTTGACTGGAACCCTCATCTATTAGGACCCGGACGATAAACTTATCCTCGAATCGCATTGTGATGTGTAGTGCCCTGTTGTCACTTAGTCCTTCTGGTGGTAACTCGTCTTCATGAAAGGTGATTTTGTGGCTCTCCATTACCTGCCCGACTATATTTTCCACCTTCTCACTAGTGATGTTGGTGGGTATGTAAGCTTCATTCAGCACTTTCATCAAGGCATGCATATATGTGTTGGAGTTTTGCAGTAGTGACAAGATGGATATCTGAGCGGGAGTTTTGTTCAAATGGTCGAAAACCTAGTATTCTCTTGTTTGTACTTTTCTCCAAAGGTCATCAGCGGCAGTCTCGACAACATGCGGCTTGGATACCGCTTCCTTGTTTGTTCCTCCCAGGCTAAATTCTGCAAGTTCTAGTCATGCCTTGTGCCACACCTGTCTCCTCAATCATTGCTTTTCCTTTTCTCCTTGCTTCCGCTACATAATTCCATGGGATGGCTTCAGACTTGTAGGATGGTGTGGGAGCTACCATCGAAGTGAAGTGTTTAGTTACCTCGACTTCAAACGGTGCTAGGGTTTGTACCACAACTGGTGTGAGGGTGATCGAAGACGTTTTAGGATCATCTCTCTCTTGAATGAGTCTGATTGACCCCTCCGGGTCCAATTCGTCGTCAGTCTCTATCACATTCACTACCTCACCTCTATGATCCGGGAGAGGATTGTAATGCACATTCAATGCGACTTCCTTTGCCTGTATGACCTTATTGTTGATTAGTATCTGAATCTTGTCTTTTAGTGTGCGACACTCATCAATTGTATGACCCTTCATGCCTGAATGATAGGCACATGACTTGTTGGGGTTAATTCACTAGGAATAATTCTCCATAGGAACGACAGGGATGAGAGTGATATAACCAGCAACCTCAGTCTCTCGTATAGATAGTTTATGGGCTAAGCAATTGGGATGTATTGTCTAGGTGGTATGCGGTCGAAGTTTGTCGTGGTGTATGGTAGTTTTGTCAAGCGGGTGGAGGTGAATGGTAATATGTAGGTTGAGTATTATAGGTGAGGTGGGAAGTAGCAGGTTTTTGGTATTTGGGAGGTGAAGGTCTGGTATGTGTGTGGAGGTGTTTGGTATGTGGGTGGAGCTGTTTGGTATGTGAGAGGGGACTTAGGACCTTGGGCTACCAGTACGACACCTACTTCTTTCGTCTACGAAATACCTCCCGATTAGAATGCTTTATTTGTGGCCTGCAGTGCCTCAATATTTGTCATTATCCCACTCTTAATCCCTTCTTTTATTCTTTCTCCTAGCTTGATGATGTAGAAGAATTTGTGATTTTAGATAACCATCAACCTTTCATAATATTGTGGATCTTGAGCTCTGACGACGAACTTGTTCATTTATTCTTCTTCGAGTGCTGCCCTTACTTTTCAGCTTCATATCTCCACCGAGTAGCATACTCGTGGAAGGATTCTATTGGTTTCATCTTAAGGTTCTGAATGTAGAAAACATCTGGTGCCATTTCTTTGTTGAAACTGAATCTCTCAATGAAATTTGACGCTATGCTTACCCAACTAACCCACTTCTTCGGTTCTGTATAATATACCAAGATAACGCATCTCATATGACGCTTCGTGTCACAACTCAAACTTATGGGCCATGACAAGTGCCGAGTCCTACCTGTCGAACACCCTTAAGAATACGTCTAAGATATAAACATGAATAACATCTGTTAATAACCTGCTGAATTACGAGAATAATATATGCTATATGACAAGGCTGCTATAGACAATTATATATCAAAAACTGGAAGCCGGTAAGGCCACAGAATATCCAAGTATACATAATTGTCTACAGACCTCTAAAAGAATATACAACTGTACAAGGACGGGACTATGCCTCGTCATACCCATATATGTATACAAACATATCGTACAAAAATCTAAAGCAACTCTGGATAAAATGGAGCACACCAACTCTCGTTGATCAAGGATCCTAAGAATGGGGACCGTCATCTTGTCTACTACTTGTAGGCATGAAATGCAGGCCCCACGAAATAGGGCATCAGTACGAATAATGTACTGAGTATGTAAGGCATGAAAATTAGTATATAAAAGACATAGATGAAACATGGAATAAAGAATTCCTCCTGTAAGTCTAATAACGTTGTAAATCACGAAACATTTATAATGTCATGCATGTGCGTATAAATGCCATATCATGTGTAGGTATAGGTGTACATACCATCATCAAGCCTCTGAGAGAATCCCTTCTTATCATCTCGGCCACTGTGGGCAAAATCATCATTATATACTAGTTGATCATGTGGTGGTGCGTATATAACGCCGTAACCTTTTCCCATACCCCATATACATATAATATACACGTATATAACGTCATCTGATAATGGGTCAATGTACATGTATAATTAATGAAATGCATACGAAATATGTTGATAAGATCAATATACCTTTCGGATAAAATTTATCAACTACATATTTTTCTGAGACCCATGAACAGAAGATATAATAATATGTCACATGAGGAATCAAGAACATGGACACCCCTAGTACCTCTATGAATAGAGTCATTTATGAAAGTTGTATGTTTGCTCGTTTCCTTTGTATTATTTGGAACATGCCAAAAATAAAGAAGGGACAGCCTTAACAAACCTGAATCGATTCTCTCAACAATCCCTCTAACCCACGTCTTTTGCGAAAACACGTAACGGCGGATTGAAGTAGGGAAAATCTGTATGATGTTCTTGAGAAAGATTGTATCGTGCTCTCTTATAATTGCAAATCCTATTGCTATTACGCAGTATAACTTCGTATGAAATTATTGCTGAAGATCCGTTACTTTGTTTAATTCTAATTCACCTCTTTTGGTGAATTAGAAAGGCCTTATACCTTAGTGGGTGGGGACCCACTTAGGTGCTGACTTAGCCTCTAAATGTGACACCTTATCATATTAACTAAGAGTAATTCATTTGAGCAAGGTTTTCTTCCACGTTGGGGTTCCTTCTGCTTATCCAAAGGCCTTAATTAATTATCAACCAATTTGTTAATTAACTTGTTAATCTTCCATTAACCAATGATTAACCAATTACCCACATAATTAAGAATTATCTCGAACTACTTAAAAGACTACTCACTTTTAACACACTTTAACCCTACTTATCCTGTTCATGTGGTACCTTATACAGTACTAGTCCATAAATACCGGAAATTATTGCTCGAACCGTATTTTATCCCAAATTGACAACCTTCAACGAAACTCATTTTCTTTGATTCGTTTACCCTATAACCTTCACGACACCTGCTTATTTCCTGTGATAAACAACATAAATTCTTATAACCTCAAAAATAATATCAACCTCGAGTCTACGTCGATTAACTTACGATGAAAATTTAACGTACGAAAATGCGAGATGTAACACTTCGCATGAATAGTTTCATGAAGAGTTGATACCCAGGGAGGGTTACGGTTTTGAAGAGGTGTGGGGTATTGGTGTGGTGCATGTGGGTTTGGTGGAGGGTTTTTGTTTTGTGTGTTTTGCGATGGTTTTTGGTTCTGGGTAATTGGATTTTGTTGGTTAATATCATGGACATTGAGGGTAAGAGAAAGGTTTGCCAAGTTTCGGACCTGCTCAAATTCTCCTTGTAAATCGAGGATTTTCTATTCCAAACGTAAGACCAGTTCATTTTGCGCTGGAGTGCTTCGGCCATCTGAAGTTTCAACATTCTCTGCCATGGTAGCGTTATCCTTTCTGACACCACTCAAATCATACATTTTCTCATTTCCTTTGTATTTGCTTTTAGGGCCTCTTGGTGGAGGAGGAGATGGAGGACCTCTAGACCAACTATGATATGTTGACGATACTAGTATGCATGAACCAACCTTGGGGAATGGGAATAATCAAAAGAAAAAGCAAAAATTAACCAAGTTAGTGAGGAGTATTGAAGGAATTCTCGCAGTATTAAACATGCTTAGCAAAGTCATGCAATAATTTGAGTCCTAATTTGGGGACCTCGTTGTGCTCGAGTTAGGTCTAAGAAACACATAGACTTGGAGAAAATCGATGCCAATAACTTTGTCATTTTTTAATGCAAATATGAGCCAAACATTTACTAAATCGACAATAAGAATAAAAGTTACTAATGGCATTTAACCTCATAAAAGGCTTACAAGTCCAACATACTGCACTAACTGACAGGATATGTCTACAAGCCTCTACTGATGGATATACTATGACCGGAACAGGTCCCCAACCAAAAAATAACATATAAATACATATATACAAAGATTTACATAAAGCTCTAGACCCGGAAACACCGAAAGGTATGGAGCTTACCGATCAAGCTGAACTCAGGCAACATCTAATGAGCAGGTCTACCCATCTGCCTGTCTGAACCTGCATGCATGAAATGTAGTGCCCCCAGAAACGGGACGCCATTACGAAATAATGTACCAAGTGTGTAAGGAAATATACTGAAACATGAAACTGAACTGATAATATATAACTAAAAGCAACTAGGGTCAAAAGATAAAATGAGGATATGCTCACCTGCTGATATTCTCTCAATATAGTAAGTAAAATAGTTATCCGACCTTATAAGGCTCGGTATATATATATATATATATATATATATATATATATATATATATAAAACCGCTCTTCCATAGTAGGCTCGCTCATAGGCGCTCGACCATAATAGGCTCTGTATCTCGGCCAACTAGGCTCTCTCATAGGCGCTCGGCCACAGTAGGCTCGGTATATAACTTACCATATGATCGGAGGTTTCCCAATTGGGGCCTGCACATCGATTATAGATCGATGTAATGAAAATACTGTAATACTATATATATAGATTCTCTAATCTCATGACTCGAAAGAAATACTCAATTGAATATGAAGTCCCGATAAGGAAAATATTGTAACTTACAAGACTAGGAAAATATACGTAAATTTCGGGATATGAATGTTTCTTCATGCCTCATCATCAAAATCGTTTAATTAAGATATCATGCCAAAATGAAGGAAGAACTTAGAATTAACATAGCTGAGCCGATTCTCTTGACAATCCTTCCAACACACGTCAATTGTGATAACACGTAACGGCGGATCGAAGTGGTACTTATAACCGACGATGTTTGTGAATAACCTTTTTTTTACTTTCCGAATAATCCTTTGAGCATTGTGTTCGTTTCCAAATGTTATTCTTCTATCCTAGTTTCTAAATTTTTATTGTAGAAGAATGAAGAGACTTTGAATTATTAAATTTTTTATAGCAAAATCACGTTGCTATTAATATGAATGAGTTTCTGAATATCTCTTTGAACTTTGTAGAGATTGCTAATTTTACCCTCTCACCTTCGTGAATTTACTTACCACTTGTTTGAAATATCATAATACTTATAACTCACAATAATCTCATTCCTGAACTTACGTCGATTACCTTACGATGAATCTTTAACATACGAAAATACGGAATGTAACATCTCATTTCCTAGTTTATCTCAATTTACTTATGGCGTACTTCCATGTACGAAAACATGGGGTGTAACATCATTTTCCCCTTTGGAACATTCATCCTTGAATATTGTCTGATGCACTTATCATTCTCATAACCCATAGCTTTTGCGAATACTTTAATATTGTTCTTTCCATTTAGGCAACTGTTCTTTGAATAAATCCAAAGGTCGGGGCATTCCCCACTTTAAGCCTCTTTCTCACACCACGACTTGTAGTCGGAATCCTTCAAATCTCGTAACTATTGCTACCTTCTGTCATGCAGCCTGTACGAATCTAACTTTGTATGTGAACTTATCCGACGCTTCTCTCCCCTTTACTCAATCAGCAATGATAGAATAAAAATTGTATGACAGAGAATAATATAAGTGAAATTGTTCCTAACTCCATAGCCTCTAGAAGATTAGTACAGACGTCTCCGTACCGATCCTCTAGCTCTTAGCTAATCTCTAGGCCTCACTTAGTGAACATATACAAAATTATCTCAAGTTGTCCCTCTGGCCGTTATTAGCTTTACTACATCTAAGTAGGCCATACTATACCATAATTTTTACTTTGCTTTTTATCGTTACTGAGGTCTTCTACAGAACTCCAGGTTACTTTCATTACTTATCCCATATGCATAAAGCCAAGTCTTTTAATGCTTCTTCATTATTGTTCGTCTTAAGAATGATGGTCCAATCTCATCTCGTATCTTTTATCCATCCATTGTCGGTTCACCTCAATGTTGATCTATAATCTTCGATTGATAACTTGAAACTTCTTATGTAATACATTGCCATTAGGGCTTATGCTGTATCAAGGAATATTTAAGTGATTTTCCTGATCCACTTAGGGACGATATTGTACTTCCATAACCCTATTTCATAGCATCCCAATGTGATTCACCTTATATGGGTATTTTAATCTCGTACTATTCATGAAATCCGCTTCAAATTATTACTCAATCGAAGGCCCAAATGTCATACTTTATCTATCATAATTACACCCCTATTCTACTACCAGGGCAGCATCTAATCTTTTTTCTAGATATAATTAGTCTTAGACTCCTTTGAGTTCATTCAAGTTATATCGAGCTTTCTATAACTTAGAGGAACCATCAGCTCCCTTGTTTTCACGGGTTTAATTTCGGGGACTTATCCATTTTCTTATCCTTACTCATGTCTTTCTAAAACCTTGTCATTTTTATCATACTTTAGCTTGCGACCGATTTCCTTATGCTTTTCTGGAACATCTCTTCTTTTACTTTCTAATATGACCTTTCGGTACTTAAAAACAATAGGCTGAAAGATACGCTACTGACAATGCCGCCATTATTCCTGGATACTGAATCCCCGTGATTCAAGCCTTTTATCCGAAGTATGGACTATTCACAACCTTTTGCATTTGAATATTTCGTACATTTTTCACCTTTACCTCACTAACTTAAAATATTAAATCGTATCTTCTATATCTTTCATGACCTCCCTTCCACATAGGTATAATTTACCTCCACAACCTGAAGCTCTATTAAATTACTCGCACCTCTGGTGCATAGGCAATCCGGTGGGAGATTCATACAAACTTTTTATGATCCTGGTACTCTTCAAATGGCTTCATCGTAGAGCCGTTATAAAATATGGCTACTTTACTATCTCTCTTATACCTCTGCTATTTAAGAGTGATCTTGAGGTCTATATTTCTCTTGGTCCACTCCTGTTTTACTTAGTTCATGTAACTCTTTAGTTTCCTCTTCTTTCTGATCAACCTTTATATAGGCTTAAGCTATCTTCCGATCTTTGGCTCCTAGTTTTAGTTATTACTTTAGCCTTTCCTGTGCGTTGAGGGATATCCATGATATCATCCTTTGACAATTCAATCCTTCGTCTATGACCTGGGCTTAATTCTTTCTTTTAATGTATACCAGAATCTTCTACGGTTGTATATGTTGCAGGTATAAAATTCCAACTCTTAAGTGTGTCCATAACGTATCTAACTCCGGATTATTGATCGAATAACTCTTTTTGTTCCTTATCAACTTTCTTTAAAAGTAAGCTTTTACTTTTCCTAGTCTTTTTCCCCATTTCGTGTTCATACATATCTTGTCTTAGTTCCACGCATATTGGAATTCCATACAACTCATATGATCTCGGATATCACTTCTGATTTTACTTCCCGTTCATTAGCCACGGTAAGTGCCACTTTCTTTTGGAGTGCATGCAATTTTGTAGTGAGACTTTTGTTACAAGACCATTTCCTCTTTAGTTCACTTGTGCTTAGGTTGAAGCCCTCTTTCTCATTTCCTCAACTAGTCTTTCGTTGTAGTAATTAGGGAAGACACTTTGACTCTTGTAAAGCTACGAGCTTATTACATCGTATACCCGATAGAATATTTGATGTCCGTACTCACATATAATCCTTAGTTACTTAGCTCCACGCTCACGTGATCATACAATTGCTACTGAACTGATATTTTAACTGTATTCCAAGTGGCACTCACTTTTATTCCCGTAACATTCATACGTGTCACGACCCCAAATCCTAAATCGGCCATGGTGGCGCCTATCATGTAACTAGGCTAGCAAACCATTTCAGACTATCATATTATTTCATAATTTCCCAAAATTTAGCAGATTTTAAAACATCAAAATGAGATGAACAATTTATATACACTTCCCCAAAACCTGGAGTAACTGTCATGAGCATCTAAGACTTAAAATACAATGTACAACATAGTGACTCGCTACAACAAAAATCTGGAGTACAAAAGGCAAAACCATGAACTAAGGAAAAGAAAGGAGGTGAGTTTGGGGACGCTGAGCAGCTACCTTGAGCCTCGAACAACTCCAAGCTCGTCCGGAAATCAGCTAGTGAGATGGTCTGGTACCTGGATCTATACACACAGGTGCAGGGAGTAACGTGAGTACGCCAACTCAGTAAGTAAGCAAAGTAACTAAAAACTTGAGTGTAGTGACGAGCATTTATAAATCATGTAAATCTATATAATAAGTGACTGGAAATAAGTAAATCAAGTCAGGAATTTACATTTCCGAGTATTTCATAAAACTCCAGTTTCAATTTAAGATCTCGTATAAGAACATTTATCTAGCATTTATCATCAGAGCCTCAGTGTAATAAAGAGTGAAAAATAATACTTTCATAAAATATAAGCCCCTTGGGCACAGTATCACTCACAATAAAGCATCTCGGGCAAGCCTCTCAGTCACTCGTTACTCCACTGTCAATATCTCATGCTGTCACTTAAACACTCATACTCAGCAAGTACAATGAATACACACACTACTGCGGCGGGAAGCTCGCTCCATGACATATAAATATAAATACCTATACTGCTGCGGCGTGCAACTCAATCTTTATAGCATACGCTGCAGCGTGCAGCCCGATCCACATAATAGTCTACTTTGGGGGTGTACAGACTCCTGGAGGGGCTCTTTCAGCCCAAGCGCTATATTATTGCGGCGTGCGGCCCTATCCAATATATATATATTGTTGCGGCGTGCAGCCTTATCCATATATAATGTATATTGCTGCGGCATGCAACCCGATCCATATATATATAATCTATATTGATGCGGCGCACAACCTGACCAATATGTAATATATAACATATATATTGTTGCGGCGTGCAGCCCGACACATAACTATCCTCACATACTCGGCTCTCGGCCTGACTCAATCATCATCACAAGCCACTTGGGAAATTCATCTCAACTCACATGACTCAGCCCAAAATACTTTTCAGAGTTTTCAAAGCAGTGTGTTAAGAGTAAAAATGACAACAAGTAGGAAACATGACTGAGTTCACAATTGTTCGATCAGGATAGTGGTAAAATAGTGTAAAAGTACCTCTGAGGGTCTAAACAGGTCGGCACAAGGCCCCAGTCATGGAAAATACCCTTGAGGCTATAAACAGGTCTGACAAGGCCCCAAACATGGCTCACAGCCCATAAACAAGTATAAACTTCTGAAAGACAAGATGTCGTAAGATTCAAATTGAATACGCGGCTTTAAAGTCGCTACGGGACGGACCAAGTCACAATCCCTATCGATGCACGCCCCCACGCTCGTTACCTAGCATGTGCATCACCTCATTTACCAAAATAATATCAAATAACGAGGTGTCATATCCTCAGGTTTAGAGTTACAATTGTTACTTACCTCAAAACGGCCCAAAAGCTACTCCGGACGCGCTTGCCCCTCGAATTGGCTTCCAAATGCTCTGAATCTACAAAAATCAAATTAGCATCATTAATATACGCTAACGGAACAAAACCCAATCGAAAGATATAAATTTTAACACAATTCCAAAAATTCGGCCAAATACGAACCTCGGGCCCACGTCTTGGAATTCAAAAAAAATTACATCATTAGAATCCTCATCCTCCCAAGATTCTATACATACCAAAAACTCCACAATCGGACCATAATTGCCCACTCAAATCACCAAAAGGATTTCCAAATTTTTCCTCCCATTTTTCCAAACTTTTCTACTTTAATCCCTCAAATTTCAAGCCTAATCCGTCATAAAATAACATAGAAACGAGTTTTTAATCCGGGAAACTTACCTCCACTGAAAACCTTTGGATTCCTCCTTCAATTAAACAAGCTCAACCTGCATGCAACAGTGGAAGAAATAACCAAAATTTTGCGGAGGCGCCTATTTATATATTTTATCCAGTTAATACGCACCTGCGGACAATTCCTCGCACCTGCGTACCCGCACCTGCGGTCCCATGTGCGCACCTGGGAAATCCCACTAACAGTCCAAACTTTGTACCTGCGATTCCTTTTCCACACCTACGGCTTCGCAGATGCGACCCATGCTTTGCACCTGCGGATTCCTCCTTCCTGGAATCTTTTCGTACCTGCGCAAGGACCTTCGCACCTATGGAATCACACCTGCGACTCAACATGCGCAGGTGCGGCCACACTAGTAAGTTAACACCAGCAGCTATTTGCTGCAAATTCCTAAGTCCAAACCTCCGTTAACTATCCGAAATCAATCCTGAGCCCCTCGGGACCCCAACCAAACAAACCAACCCATCCCGTAACCTCATTTGAACCTAATAGAGCCTTCAAAACACAAAAAAAACAATACGAAAATACCATAATTACATGAATATAAGCCTATGCACTTTTAAACTTCTAAATTTCGCCAATGATGCCGAAACTAACAAAAACACATCCGATTGACCTGAAAATTTGCACGCATAACAAAAATTACATTACGAAACTTCTCCAACTATTGGAATTCCATTCCGACCCCTATAGACAATTTTCCACTGCCGACCGAAAATTGCCAAAAACTAACTTTCGCCAATTCAAGACTAAGTCTACACCAGATATCAAAACGTCATTTTGAACACACTTCTAAGTCCCAAATCACCTAAGGAAACTATCCGAGCCATAAGATCTGCATCCGGAGGTTATTTACCCATAAGTCAACTCCCAGTTGACCTTTCAAACTATTAAGCTACTTTAAGAGACGAAGCGTCTCTTTTCTCACTACAACCACTCCGAACCTGAACCAACCGACCCAACACAACATAAATAAGCTAAGAAACATATGATAAAGCAGAAATGGGGGAAACAAGGATAATCTCACGAAACGACCGGCCGGTTCGTTACATCCTCTCCCTCTTAAACAAATGTTCATCCTCGAACGAGTCTAGAAACATACCTGGAGTCTCGAATAAATGAGGATATCTGCTTCGTATCTCCCGCTCAGTCTCCCAGGTTGCATCTTCCACCGGCTGTCCTCTCCACTGAACCTCTACAGAAGCTATATCCTTAGACCTCAGCTTTCTGACCTGACGACCCAAAATAGCCATTGGCTTCACCTCATATGACATATCACCCACGAGCTGAATCGTGTTGAAGTCCAAAACATGAGACGGGTCACCAACATACTTCTGAAGCATCGAAACATGGAACACCGGATGAATACTCGATAAGCTGGCAGGCACCTCCTCATTCCTCTAAAGCACCTCAAAAGGCCCAATGAACCTGGGACTCAACTTTCCCCTTTTTTCGAACCTCATAACACCCTTCATAGGTGACACCTTCAGCAGCACCTTCTCCCCAACCATGAAAGACATATCTCATACCTTCCGATCCGCATAACTCTTCTACCTAGACTGTGTCGTTCAAAGCCGCTCGTGAATCAATTTAACCTTACCCAATGCATCCTGAACCAAGTCTGTACCCAATAGCCTAGCCTCGCCCGGCTCAAACCAACCAATCGGAGATCTGTACCTCCTACCATATAAAGCCTCATACAGAGCCATCTGAATACTCGACTGATAACTATTATTATAAGCAAACTCGACAAGTGGCAGAAACTTGTCCCATGAACCCCCAAAATCAATGACACATGCACGCAGCATATCCTCCAAAATCTGAATAGTACGCTCTGACTGCCCGTCGGTTTGAGAATGAAATGTTGTGCTCAACTCAACCTGAGTACCTAACATCCTCTGTACGGCTCTCCAAAACTAAGATGTGAATTGAGTACCTCTATCAGAAATGATAGAAACTGGAACCCCATGCAATCGGACAATTTCTCTGATATAAATCTCAGCTAACCGCTCCGAAGAATAAGTAGTGCCAACAGGAATGAAGTGCGCGGACTTGGTCAGCTGATACACAATAACCCATATAGAATCAAAACTCCTCGAAGTCTGTGGGAGTCCAACTACGAAGTCCATGGTGATTCGCTGCCACTTCCACTCCGGAATATCAAATATCAGAAGATATACACCTGGTCTCTGGTGCTCATACTTGACCTGCTGACAGTTGAGACAGCGAGCCACAAAGTCAACAATATCTTTCTTCATCCGTTTCCACCAATAATGTTGTCTCAGATCTTGATACATCTTTGCGGCACCCGGATGGATGGAGTACCGCGAACTATGAGCCTCATCTAGAATTAAATATCGAAGCCTATCCACATTGGGCACGCAAATCCGCCCTTGCATCCTCATGACCCCATCATCACCAATAACCACATGCCTAGCATCACCGCGACGGACCCTGTACTGAAGAACAAGCAAATGTGGATCATCATACTGGCGTGCTCTAATCTCATCATAAAGAGAACACCTGGAGGCTACACTAGCCAACACCCGCGGAGGCTTTGATATATCCAATCCCACAAAATGACCTGCTAAAGCTTGAACATCAAGTGCTAATGGTCGCTTTGCTACCGGAAGGTAAGCTAGACTCCCTAAACTCCCCGCTCTACGACTTAGGGCATCAACCACTACATTGGCCTTCCGCGGATGATATAAAATATTGAGCTCATAATCCTTGAGAAGCTCCAACCATCTCCTCTGACGCATGTTCAGATCCTTCTGCATAAGCAGATGCTGCAAACTACGGAGATCACTGAAAATCTTATAATGCACTCCATATAAATAATGATGCCAAATCTTCAAGGCGTGGACAATAGCTGCTAGCTCAAGATCGTGCACTGGATAATTCTTCTCGTGCACCTTCAACTGTCTAGACACGTAGGCAATCACCCTAACGTCCTACATCAAAACCGCTCCAAGGCCAACTCTCGAGGCATCACAGTAACTTGTATAAGAACCTGAACTTATAGGCAAAGCCAACACTGGAGCTGTAGTCAAAACTGGATTGAGCTTCTGAAAGATCTCCTCACACTCCTCAGCCCACCTGAATTGAGCACCCTTCTGGGTTAGTCTGGTCATAGGTGCTGCACTAGATGAAAATCCCTCTACAAAACGATGATAGTATCCTGCCAAACCAAGGAAATTGTGAATCTCAGTAGCTGATGACGGTCTAGGCCAGCTCTGCACCGCCTCTACCTTCTTTGGATCAACCTGAATACCCTCACTGGACAGCAAGTGTCCCAAGAATTCTACTAAATCAAACCATAACTCACACTTCAAAAATTTTGCATACAATCTCTTCTCTCTCAAGGTCTGAAACACAACTCTCGAATGATGCTCATAATCCTCCCAAGATCAGGAATATACCAAGATATCATCAATAAACACGATGACGAAAGAATCCAGATAATGTTGGAATACACTTTGCATCAAGTGCATAAAGGCTGCTGGGGCATTTGTCAGCCCGAAAGATATAATTAGAAACCCATAATGACCATATCTAGTCTTGAAAGCAGTCTTCGGAATGTCTGGCCCCCGAATATTTAACTGATGATAGACGGAACACAAGTCAATCTTGGAAAATACCTTGGCACCCTGCAACTGATCAAACAAGTCATCTATACGAGGCAAGGGATACCAGTTCTTCACCGTAACTCTACTCAGTTGCCGATAATCAATACACATACGCATAGAACCATCCTTCTTCTTTACAAACAACACCGGTGCACCCCAAGGTGACACACTCGGCCAAATGAAACCCCTTATCTAGGAGTTCCTAAAGTTGCTCCTTTAATTCATTTAGCTATGTTGGTGCCATACGATAAGGTGGAATAGAATTAGATTGAGTGCCTGGCACTAGGTCAATACCAAAATCAATATCCCTGTCAGGTGGCATGCCCGACAGGTCTGCAGGAAACACGTTCGGAAAGTCAGGGACCACATGAACCAAATCAATAGTGGGAGTCTCACCACTGACATCCCTCACAAAAGCCAGATACGATAAACACCCCTTCTTAACCATACGTTGAGCATTTCAGGTAGGAGATCACCCTGCTAGGCACATAATCAGTAGAACCTCTCCACTCAAGCCTCGGACATCCTGGCATAGCTAAGGTCACGGTCTTAGAGTGATAATCAATAAAAGCATGACGCGGAGATAACCAGTCCATGCCTAATATCATATCAAAATTGACCATGTTGAGTAATAGTAGGTCCAGTCGGGTCCCCAAACCCCCAATAGATATCACACACGACCGATACACACGATCCACAACAACAGTATCTCCCACCGGAGTCGACATATGAAGAGATGTAACTAAAGACTCATGGGGCATATCAAGAAAATGGGAAAAATACGAAGAAACATAGGAATACGTAGAACCAGGGTCAAATAAAGCCGAAGCATCTCGGCAACACACTAAGAGAATACCTGCGATCACTGCATCGGAGGCCATAGCGTCTAGCCTGGATGGAAATGCATACATACGGGCCTGACCTCCACCTGCTACACCTCCCCCTTTAGGGCGGCCTCTAGCTGACTGACTACCACCCATGGCTGCCTGGGTGGCTGGTGAAATAACTGGAGCTGAAGTTGAAGGCTAGCTCCTCAGCTGAGATGGGCCTCAAAGAAGATGAGGACACTACCTCATCATATGCCCGAACTCTCCACACTCCTAACAAATCCCTGGAGCTGGAGACGGGGACTGAAATGAACCTCTGGCACCAGAATGGCCACTAGCAAAACCATGCATAGAGGAACCCTGAACTAATGGTTCTCAAGCTGAACTCTCCACACTCATATAGGCTGGGGCGGACTGAATGAACGGCATGCACCATGCTGAAACTGCCCTCTAGAAGGAGCACCACTAGAATCACCCGATCCATGAGGCCTCTTGGGCCCCCTCTCTACCCGCTGTTGGCAGCGAAATAACTCAATATCTCGAGCAATATCAACAACCTGCTTGAAGGTAGTACCTGATACTCTCTCCCGAGTCATAAAAAGGCGGATCTGATAAGTGAGGCCATCTACGAACCTCATAATCCTCTCCCTATCAATAGGGACCAACTCGATGGCATGACGAGCCAACTAAGAAAATTGCATCTCATACTGCGTCACTGATAGCTCCCCCCTGTCGCAGCTGCTCAAAATTCCTGCGATGCTCCTCCCTGTGAGACTGGGTACATACTTCTCCAGGAAGATAATGGAGAGCTGCTGCCAGGTGACGGGTGCTGAACCAACAGGCCTACGCCTCTCGGAAGACTCCTACCAAGTGAAAGCAGCACCAGAAAATTGAAAAGTAGCAATTAAGACACCACTGGTCTCCAAAATCCCAGAAGTACGCAGCGTCCTCTGACACTTATCCAGAAAACCCTGGGCATCCTCTCCCTCAGACCACTGAATGTCGGAGGCTTAAGTCTAATAAACATATCCAGTCTATGCTACTCATCATCTGGCATAGCTGGGACCATGAAGTCCTGAACTGGAGCAACCCGTAGGGCTGGAACTGCCCCCAGTGTCTGATGGCCCTGAGTAACCCACTCCAGTGTCCAGGAAACTGAAGTCTAACTGCCTCCCCTGGCCTAAGAAGTAGCGGCAACTGCCTGAGCAAGGGTGGTACACACAGTCAAGATCTGATTCAAGGTCTCTTGAAGACCCGGAATAACAATAGGCATTGTCGGTACCTGAGTCTGTCCTGCTGGAGCATCTAGAGCCGAAACATGATCCTGTATAGTAGGGGGATCAACTTATACTGCCCTGGCTGCCGCACGGGCTGGCCCCTTACCTCTACCATGGCCTCGACCGCAACCTCGACCTCTCGCTGGTCTAGCTGGTGGCTGATCGACCTGATCGGTGGAGCGAGTCCTCACCATCTGTGAGAGAATGAAACAACAAAAGTTTAGATTTCCAGAATCAACCAAATGGCATGACAGAATTCAAGAAAAATGATATTGTTCCTAAAGGTTCTGCAGCCTCCCGAAGAGAAGTACAGATGTCTCCGTACTGATCCACAAGACTCTACTAAACCTGCTCATGACCGTTGAGTCCTATGTGACTTACGCTCTGATACCAACTTGTCCCGACCCTAAATCCTAAACCGGCTGTGATGGTGCCTATCATGGAACTAGGCTAGCCAACCATTTCAGATTATCATATTATTTCATAATTTCCAAAAATTTAGTAGATTTTAAAACAGCAAAATGAGATGAACAATTTATATACACTTTCCCAAAACCTAGAGTCTGGTACCTAGATCTGCACACAGAGGTGCAGGGAGTAACGTGAGTACACCAACTCAATAACTAATCAAAGTAAGTAAAAACTTGAGTGTAGTGACGAGCATTTATAAATCATGTAAATCCATATAATTAGTGACTGTGGAATAAGTAAATCAAGTCGGGAATTTACGTTTCCGAGTATTTCATAAAACTCCAGTTTCCATATAAAATCTCGTATAAAAACATTTATCCAACATTTATCATAAGAGGCTCAGTGTAAAGAACACTGAAACATAGTAGTTTCATAAAATATAAGCCCCTCGGGAACAGTATCACTCATAATAAAGCTTCTCGAGCAAGCCTCTCAGTCGCTCGTCACTCCACTATCAGTATGTAACTCTGACTTAAACACTCATACTCAGCAAGTACCATGAATACACACACTGTTGCGGCGGGCAGCCCGCTCCACTACATATATATATATATATATATCGTGCAGCCCGATCCATATAATAGTCGACTACGCTCACTAGGGGTGTACAGACTCCTAGACGGGGCTCCTTCAGCCCAAGCGCTATATTGTTGCGGCGTGCATCCCGATCCATATATAATGTATATTTTTGCGGCGTTCAGCCTGATCCATATATATATATTACTACGGCGCGCAGCCCGACCCATATGTAATATATAACATATATATTGATGCGGCGTGCAGCCCGACCCATAACTATCCTCACATACTCAGCTCTCGGCCTGACTCCGTCATCCTCACATGCCACATTGGGCAATTCATCTCAACTTACGGGACTCAGTCCAAAATACTTTTCATAGTTTTCAAAGTAGTGTGATAACAGTGAAAATAACAACAAGTAGGAAATATGGCTGAGTTCACAATTGTTTTATCAGGATAGTGGTAGAATAGTGTATAAGTACCTTTGAGGGTCTAAAAAGGTCGGCACAAGGCCCCAATCATGGAAAATACCCCTGAGGGTATAAACAGGTCGGCACAAGGCCCCAATCATGAAAAATACCCCTGAGGGTCTAAGTAGGTCGGCATAAGGCCCCAATCATAGAAACTACCCCTGAGTGTCTAAACAGGTCGGCACGAGGCTCCAAACATGGGTCTCAACCCATAAACAAGTATAAACTTCTGAAAGATAGGATGTCGTAAGGTTTCAAATCGAATACGCTGCTTCATAGTCGCTACGGGACGGACCAAGTCATAATACTTATCGGTTCATGCCCCCACGCTCGTCACCTAGCGTGTGCGTCACCTCATTTACAATATCAAGTAACGGGGTGGCATGCCTTCAGGTTTAGAGTTACAATCGTTACTTACCTCAAAACGGTCCAAAAGCTACTCCGCGATGCGCTTGCCCCTCGAATTGGCTTCCAAATGCTCCAAATCTAACCAAATCAGATTAACATCATCAACATACGCTAAAGGAACAAAACCCAATCGAAAGATATAAATTTTAACACAATTCCCGAAATTCTGCCAAGTTGGAGCCCCGATCACACGTCTCGGAATTCAATAAAATTTACATCATTAGAATCTTCATCCTCCCACGATTCTATACATACCAAAAATTCGACAATCGGACCATAATTGCCCACTCCAATCACCAAAAGAATTTCCAAATTTTTCCTCCCATTTTTCAAAAACTTTTCTACTTTAGTCCTCAAATTTCAAGCCCAATCCGTCATAAAATAACATAGAATCGATTTTTTAATCCGGGAAACTTACCTCCACTGAAGACCCTTGAATTCCTCCTTCAATTTTCTCTCAAACATGCTCAACCCGCATGTAACATTGGAAGAAATGACAAAAATTTCGCGGAGGCACATATTTATATATTCTGTCCAGTTAATCCGCACCAGCGGACAATTCCTCGCACTTGCAGACCCGCACCTGCGGTCCCAGGTGTGCACCTGCGAAATCCCACTAACAGTCATAACTTCGCACCTGCGATTCCATTTCCTCACATGCGGCTTTACAGGTGCGGACCATGCTTCGCACTTGCGGATTCCTCCTGCATGGCCTCTTTTCGCACCTGCGCAAGAACCTTCGCACCTGCGGCTCCCCATGCGCAGGTGCGGCCACACCAATAAATTAACACCAGCAGCTATTTGCTGCAAATTCCTTAGTCCATACCTCCTCTAACCATCTAAAATCAATCTCGAGCCCTTCGAGACCCCAACCAAACATACCAACCCATCCCATAACCTCATTCGAGCTTAGTCGAGCCTTCGAAACACCAAAAACAACACGAAAACACCATAATTATATCAAATTCAAGCTTATGAACTTTGACATTACGAACCTGCTCCAATTGTTGGAATTCCATTACGACCCCTATAGCCTATTTTCCACTCCCGACCAGAAATCGCCAAAAACTAGCTTTCGCCAATTCAAGCCTAATTGTACACGGGACATCAAAGTTTTATTCCGAACACACTCTTAAGTCCCAAATCACCTAACGAAACTATCCGAGCCTTAAAATCTACATCCTGAGGTCGTTTACCCATGTGTCAACTCCCAGTTGACCTTTCCAACTATTAAGCTACTTTATGAGACAAAGTGTCTCTATTCTCACCATAACCACTCCGAACTTGAACAAACCGACCCAACACAACAGAAATGGGCTAAGCAACATATGATAAAGCATAAATGGGGAAACGGGGCTAATCTCATGAAACGACCGGCTGGGTCGTTACAATACGATACCTTGAACTACCCTGACTTCTATTTGAATATATCTCAAGTATTACAATGAAATCAATGCAAGGCCAAATTCTCCATGTTGGGGTTTACTACATTTATCTTTCATTATCTGCTGATTTGTTTGTAACCTCTTTTCTAGTCATGACTAGGCTCTTACTAAATAAACTACTAACTACTCGTCGGCCCATTCTCATATCCATATTCTATGTAATCTTTCTTCGGTTATTTCCTTGTCTTAACTTAACTCACGTATTAGCTCCTTATCTCTGAATAACATCCTGGGCAGGAACCTTTACTTCTTTTTTTTGATATCGTGCTTACATAACGTTCTGGAATCATAGCATATCTGTAACATTTGGATAAGAGCAATCTCATCACTTTCTCATTTTATCGCATCCATCCTTTATCATTCCATATTCCCCCCTTTAGGGGAGTACTAATACTTAGAGCTACGACGACATGCCTATAGATGTTTTACCTTTTCATCTTTGGCGTCTTTCACATCATCTATGACCCTTACTCGCCCTGCTGTAATCCTTATGTACCAAGGATAACAAAATTCCTTACTCACGAGGAAGTCACCTAGTATAACTGGCACATACAGACCCTAAAGCTTAACTTTTCTCACATTTCTTTTTTTAGGGAAGCCGCTTCTTGAATGACCATTCTCTAAATTCTCAAGAATCTTCTTCTATTGTCCATTCTATAGTCGCCGGAATGAAATCTGAAACTCTCATGATGCTGACTATTATCCAATCATTCAGTCCCTAATTCATGTTTAGTTTATCTTGTTCAACAACCCATACTAATTCCTATTATTCTGGGGTCTAACTTTCCTTTAGGTATATGCGTTGGAGTCATGAACTTATATCTAGAAGTGAGGATATGACTTTATGGCCTATACTCTTTTGTTTTCATAAGGCCTGTCACCTCTCGTCTCTTCCTTCACTTGACTATAGATTCTGTAATACTGTCATCTTTTAATCTATCGTTGTCATCCATGTGTCATATCTTACTTTTAATGCTTCATTAGCTCTCTTCTTATTTCCAGCTAACATTTCTGTTTATCACTTTATTATGAAAACTTCAACAAGATATTCTTTTGCTTTTAGCTCCCCTTTGCTCCATCCAGTGGCTCTTTGGGCTGCTTAACATTCTTGCTCTACTAGGGACACGAGCCACACTAAGGTAATATTTATCCTTTCAAGGCTTCCAATGAATATCTTTGCACTACTCATATCTAACTGTACTATTTTAGAGTGCAACATCTGGGTGTCTCACCAAGAGATCTACTAGCACATTTGCAATATCCTTTGAAAATATCAACTAACATAAACAATCAATCCACCATTTTGGGTTACTCTAACCCCAGACGGATCCTGATATTCCGTCTTTTTCTTAATCTACATCGTTAACCCCTAATAGGGTATAACTGAGATAGATGTGGCCAATTGTACATACCTTATATTTTGTCCATCATAAGCATTATGCGAAAATTGAGTTCCTATGACTCAACTCTTTCATATCTATATTTCATACCAACCTTCTTTCTAGATATAGGTATCGTCATACTATAAGTAAGATAGAGTTTGCGAAATTGAGTTCTTACAACTAAGCTCTACCACACGATCTAGAGTAGGAAGAAAGAATGACAGTCCTAAATGCCCCGTAGCCTCCTGCTTATAAGTGTGGTGCACGACACACCCTTAAAAAAGACTCTACTAGACAATGCTTGTAGACTCCCTAGGATGGAACTGCTATGATACCACTTTTGTCACGCCCTGAACCTAGGAGTGTGACCGGCACCCGGTGCCTCACCTATTCTTGCGTACCAACTTGCGACTAAGGGACTCTTAACATATAATGTCATACTTTGGCCATGGGCCACATTGCAAGACAATTGCAAATTCTTACTAACCATCAATATAATGCTGGGCCGACAATGCCGTCATAACTACTACAGCTAGAAAACCAACAAAATATACATAAAAGGCTTACAAGTCCAACATATTACACTAGCTGATAGGATATGTCAAAAAGCCTCTACTGATGAATATACTATGACACAAAAAAGGCCCCGACCTATTCATAACATATATACATATATACAAAAAAGTATGTAAAGCTCTAGACCCGTCAATTCCGAAAGGTATGGAGCTTACTGATCAAGCTGAATTCGGGAAACATCTAATAAGGAGGTCTACTCATCTGTCTGTCTGAACCTGCACGCATGAAATGCAGCGCCCCCAGAAAATGGACGTCAGTACGAAATAATGTACTGAGTATGTAAAGCAATATATTGAAAGCTGAAACTGAGCTGATAATATATAACTGAAAGCAACTGTAGGTCAAAGATAATCTTAGGATATGCTCGCCTACTGATATTCTCTTAAAATAGTAAGTAAAATAGTTGTCCGTCCTTATAAGGCTCGTCCTTATATATATATATATATAACTGCTCATCGATTATAGCTCGATGGTAATGAACATACGGTAATACTGTATATATCTCTCATGACTTGAAAAAAAAATACTCAATTGAATATGAAGTCCCGATAAGGAGAATATTGTAACTTACAAGACTAGGAAAATATATGAAAATTTCGGGGTATAAAATTTTCTTTATGCCTCGTTATCAAACTCGTATAATTATGAGATCATGCCAAAATGAAGGAAAGACTTAGCCGTAACATACCTGAACCAATTCTCTTGACAATCTTTCCAACACACATCAATTGCGACAACACGTAATGGCGGATCGAAGTGATACTTATAACAGACGATGTTTATGAATAACCCCTTTTTTTTTACTTTCCGAATAAGCCTTTGAGCATTGTGTTCGTTTCTAAATCTTATTCTTCTTTCCTAGTTTCTAAATTATTATTGTAGAAGAATGAAGAGACTTTGAATTTCTAAATTTTTTATAGCAAAATCACGTTGCTAATTTTATGAATGAGTTGCTTAAAATATCTCTTTGAACTTTCTAGATATTGAATAGTGAATTAGAGAATCTCTTTTAATATTTGGGTGTGGGCGAAATTTGAATAATGACTCATGTCACATAATCTACTAGATTTTACAACCTTCTAAGTATAGTATATGAGTAATAATGCTAGATTAGTGGGCTGCAACATTTTGAGTTTAATCTTTATCCAAAACTTCAATTACTCCAACACTAATTATCAATTAACTAGGTAATGTCCCATCACCCAATAATTAACCAATTACCCACATAATTAAGAATTATTTTCACTTACTTAAAATACTAATCACTTTTCAAATACCTTATACTCCTTACTATCATGGCCATATGTTACCTTCTATGGTACTAGTCCATAAATACTGATTATTTTGGCTAGGGCCCTTTTATCCCAAAATGTCAAATTTCGACGAAATTTATTTTCTTCGATTTGCTTACCCTCTCACCTTCGCGAATTTACTCATTACTTGTTTGAAGTAGCATAATACTTAAAATCTTCCAATAATCTCATTCCCGAACTTTCGTCGATTACCTTACGACGAAACTTTAGCATACGAAAATACGGAATGTAACATCTCATTTCCGAGCTTATCTCAATTTACTTATGGCGTACTTCCATGTACAAAAACATGGGTTGTAACATTGATTCAGAATCAATTTAGGAGAAGTCAAGCAAATCCTAGTTGGACTCTAACAAATTGATTCAGAATCACGACAGAATCAATGGAGATATACCATATACAAGAGAAATTTTCTCTTCTTAGGTGTATAGAACCACAATCGCACCCAGAATCAAGAATTAAAGCCAGATATGGCTTGGCATAAGAGAAATTGTAAAAATAGTTATGATAAAATGAGTAATGATATTAAGTCAAGTATATTCGCGTATGGACGCGTATAAGGAAGGAATAAGCAAAGACCTCCATGGTCGGTTATGGTTTATGTTTGGGAGATGAAGTGAGTGTTTGAAGGTGGGGGAAATGATATATATGGTCTAGGTTTGGGTTATGGGGATATAAGGAGATGGGTTGGTTTATTATGGGTCGTTGATCATTTGAGATCAACAACCATGATCAAAGGGAGAGTGGGGCGGGTTATTTGAAGGGTTCTGACCGGGTTGAGTATAAGGGATGTGAGGGTATTGGGCTGTGAGGGTATTGAGCCGCAGGTGTGGGTGAATCATTGCAGGTGCGAGATTTGGACTTTTAGTGGAATTCTGCAGGTGCGCAGCTGGAACCGCAGGTGTGGGTTCGCAGGTGCGAAGCAAGGGCCGCAGGTGTGGGTTAACTAGGCAAGAAGTATAAATATGGGCCTCCGCGAACTTTTGGCATTTTTCTTCATTTTTGCATGCATGTTAAGCCAATTTGGGAGCAATTTGAAGGAGGATTTCGAGAGTTTTCAGTGGAGGTAAGTTTCTCGAACTATAAACTCGATTTTATGTTATTATGTGAAAGATTAGGCTTGGAATTTGTGGATTAAATGGCATAAACTGGGGGTTTAGGGCTTGGGAAATTGAGATTTGTAATTAAGGAATTTAGGGGTTGTTTGTGGTCAGATTTGGATACATTTTATATGTGTAGACTCGGGGAGGGATAAGGATTCTTGTGACATAATTTTTATAGAATTCTTTGGGCCCGGGGCTCGGATTTTGCTAATTATGGGAATTGTGCCTAAAATTGATAGTTCTCGATTGATCTTTGTTCATTTAGCGTATATTGATGATGTTAATCTAGTTTGGTTAGATTCGGAGAAACCGGGAGCCGATTCGAGGGGCAAGAGCATCGCGGATGAGTATTCTGGCCCGGTGGAGGTAAGTAATGACTATAAATCTTGTCCAGAGGGTATGAAACCCCGGACTTCATATTTTCTCACTGTTTTTAGACTGCCGCACATGTCGCATGGTGAGTGTGTGGCGTGCACTGATTTTTAGATTTGGACTTGGTCCTTCCGGCGGCAACTATTGAGTTGCGTATTTTACTCTAAATCATATGTTAAATTGTGTTCAAATACTATTGCTATGTTTGGGATGTAAGCCATGTTTGGGGGCTTTTACTACTATTTCCTCACTACGTTGATTTATGATTTACACTCATTCATGTTATGCTTAACTATTTTTGAAACTCAGCCTTATTTAAACAAATTGAGTTATAAAATGATGTTTATGGATCGAGTACCCCGTTTTACTGATAGCCCGAGGGGCTTACTGAGAGTTTCTAACTTAGTGAGGCCGAGGGCCTGATTGTGAGGATATGAGAGGCCACGAGGTGGCTTGATTTTTAGCTCTTGGGCTGAAGGAGCCCCTCCGGAGTCTGTACACACCCCCAGTGAGCGCAGGTACCTACTGAGTGAGAGTGCCGAGTGCCGAGTGACGAGTGATTGGGAGGCATGATTCATAGTGAGGTTGCCCGAGGGGCTGATACTGAGTGACTATGAGGTATTCTGAGTGATATTCTGCCCGAGGGGCGATTTCTTATTCATGTTTTGGCCCGATGGGCTATTTATAATTTATTTCATTTTACGCTAAACTCTTCAGGTATTTTAAATTATGTAATTGTTGGAAACACATTTTTCAAAAGAGTTTACTGAAGTTGGATTTTAAAGCATATATATATATATATATATATATATATATATATATACACTATTGGAAAGAAAGGTTGTGTTTATTGTGAATTCATGATTTGATCTGATGTGTTTCTTACTTCTTAGACTTGATTTATTTTCATTACTACAAAGTTGGCGTACTCACATTACTCCCTGCACCCTTGAGTGCAGATACAGGTGCTAGTACCGAGCGTTAGCATCTATTTCCATGCGGAGCCGGAGTCGGGACATAGAGGTAGTTATTCAGTGTCCGCATCATCTCTGTTTTTCCTTTCTTATTGTGTACCTAGTTCTTCGTTCCGAGGTTTTGTATTACAATAGTAGAATTTTTGGTATTATCCTTAGATGCTCATGACATGTTTACTCCGGATCTTGGGGATGGTTTAGACTGTTTAACTGTTTGTTTTGCGTAATAGATTCAGTAATTTATATACGTCTATGAAATGTGGGAAATGAGTTGGAAATTTCTGAAACAAACATTGTTGGCTAGCCTAGTTCCACGATAGGCGCCATAACGGCCAGTTTAGGATTTGGGGTTGTGACAAGTTAGTATCAGAGCCTTGGTTACATAGGACTAAACAATCATGAGCAGGTTTAGTAGAGTCTTGCGGATCGGTACGAAGACATCTATACTTATCTTCGAGAGGCTGCAGAACCCTTAGGAACAATCTCATTTTTCTTGAATTATTTCGTGCCATTTTGTTGATTCCGGAAATCTAAACTTCTGTTGTTTTATTCTCTCACAGATGGTGAGGACTCGCGCTACCGATCAGAGTGACCAACCGCCAGCTAGACCAGCGAGAGGTCGACGCCGCGATCGAGGGCGTGGTAGAGGTAGGGGACCAGCCTGTGCAGCAGCCAGGGCAGTACCAGTTGATCCCCCTACTATTCAGGATCAGGTTCCCGCCGCAGATACTCTAGTGGGACAGGCTCAAGCACCGGCGGTGCCTATTGTTATTCTGGATCTTCAGGATACCTTGGCCCAGATCTTGACAGTATGTATCACGCATGCTCAGGCAGTTGCTGCATCTTCTACTACCGCTACTTCTAAGGCTGGGGGAGGCAGTCAAAATCGAGTTGCCCAGACATCTAAGCAGGTTACTCAGGGCCTCCAGACACCGGGGGCAGTTCCATCCCAACCGGTTGCTCCAGTTCAGGACTTCGTGGTTCCAGTTATGCTAGATGATGAGCACCGTAGGCTGGAGAGGTTTAGTAGACTTCAACCTCCGACATTCAGTGGTGCTGAGGGCGAGGATGCCCAGGGTTTTCTAGATAAGTGTTAGAGGATGCTTCATATTACTGGGATTCTAGAGACCGGTGGGGTCTCGTTTGCTAATTTTTAGTTTTCTGGTGTTGCTTTCACTTGGTGGGAGTCCTTTGAGAGGCGTAGGCCTGTTGGTTCAGCACCCCTCACCTGGCAGCGGTTCTCGACTATCTTCTTGGAGAAGTATGTACCCAAGCGTCACAGGGAGGAGCAACACCGCCATTTTGAGCAGTTGCGTCAGGGGGAGCTATCAGTGATGCAGTATGAGATGCGGTTTTCAGAGTTGGCTCGTCATGCCACCGAGTTGGTCCCTACTGATAGGGAGATGATTAGGAGGTTCGTGGATGGCCTCACTTATCATCTCCGCCTTTCTATTACTCTGGAGAGAGTATCAGATGCTACCTTCGAGCGGGTTGTTGATATTGCTCGAGATATTGAGTCGGTTTGCCGCCAAGAGCGGGAGGCCAAAAGGCCTCGTAGATCGGGTAGTTCTAGTAGTTCTCCTTTCACGGGGCAGTTTCAGCATGGTATGGGTTGTTCATTCAGGCCTCCTCAATCAGTCCGCCCAGCCTATAGTGGTGAATCTTCGAGGCATGGTCCCCGTAGTTCTCAGCCAAGCCATTCTTCATTCGGTGCCCTCCTAGCCTAGAGTGCACCGCGAGCACCACCACTTAAGAGTTCCTCTATGCATATGATTCTTCTAGTGGCTATTCTAGTGCCAGGGGTTTCTATCAGTCTCTGTCTCCAGCTCCAGGGATTTGTTTTGAGTGTAGAGAGTTTGAGCACATGTGTAGGTAGTGTCCCCGTCGTTCTGGTGGTTCTTCTCAGCAGAGGGACCAAACCTCGACTTCGGCTCCAGTTACTTCACCACCCGCCCAGGCAGCTAGGGGTGGGGGCCAGACCGCCAGGGGCCGCCCTAGAGGGGGAGGTCGAGCAGGTGGAGGCCAGGCTAGTATGTATCACTTTCCAGCTAGGCCAGATGCTATGGCCTCCGATGCAGTGATCGCAGGTATTGTCTCAGTCTATCACCGAGCTGCTTTTGCTTTATTTGACCCTAGTTCTATATACTCCTATGTTTCATAATATTTTGTATGTTTTCTAGATATGCCCTATGAGTCTCTAGTTACATCGGTTCATGTGCCGACTCTGGTGGGCGATACTATTGTTGTGGACCGTGTGTATCGGTCATGTGTGATATCTATTGGGGGGTTTGGAGACCCGAGTGGACCTATTGTTACTTAGCATGGTTGATTTGACATAATATTGGGCATGGATTGTCTATCCCCATGTCATGCTATTCTTGATTGTCACGCTAAAATCGTGACCTTAGCTATGCTAGGATGTTCGAGGGTTGAGTGGAGTGGTTCTTCTAAGTATGTGCCTAGCAGGGTGTTTTCCTACCTGAAAGCCTAGCGTATGGTTGGGAAGGGGTGCTTATCCTGTTTGTCTTTCGTGAGGGATGTCCGTGGTGAGAATCCCGCTATTGATTCGGTTCCTGTGGTCCGTGACTTTTCGCACGTGTTTCCTACAGACCTGCCAGGGATGCCACCTAACAAGGACATTGACTTTGGTATTGAACTGGTGCCAGGCACTCAACCTATTTCTATCCCACCTTATTGTATGGCACCAACGGAGCTAAAGGAATTAAAGGAGTAGCTTCAGGAACTCCTAGATAAGGGGTTCACTCGGTCTTGTGTGTCAACTTGGGGAGATCCAGTGTTGTTTGTGAAGATGAACTCTTCTATAATGCGTGATACCAATCAAACATTGGGTCACATGAAATACTTCCAGCCACCTAGCTAAAAACCAATAAACATTCAAAATTTGACATTAAGTATTCAAAGTGCATTGCCATAACCATGGGGATATCAGACGATACCATGCCACATGAATCAGAAAGAACATAACCAATACGTCTCAACCTCGCAATACCCAATTTCTTACCTTACTCAAATCTAGCTATAAAGCCCAACTAGAAATGCACCATATGTGCATATAACAAATAATCACAACTCCTCGCAACACTGAAGGGTAACTCATAGGTCACTCCAGAACATGGATAATCTCAATCACAATCGAACGGTAAATTCTTCAACCATAGAAATTCGGAGCCAACCATTCTGACCCGATGCAGAACACACACCCATACTAGCCTACCAATAAGCCTAAATCAACTCTGGTCGCTCACAACAGATAGTTAACTCACCGAGAAGTTCACAATGACTGAACCATGGTACATACTAACATCTGACCAGCTTTGCTCGCATCTTCACAGTTCACTACCACAAGATAACATGTTTATGAGAACTCTCAGTCTCGAAGCCACGAAGCGCACCAACTACTATATCTGATCTCAACCCTACCGCTCTAATACATAGCACATCCCTAATACTCAATCATTTCGCAAGGGATACCCCTATAATTCTTCCGTGTTACCAAGAAACCTTGAATATCGGTAGTCGATCCAACAAGAGCACCGCAATACCAATGAAGTACCTGTAACTCAAACACATTGTTGTTTCTGAAATATATATCCTGATCAGCCACCCAATAGTGATATCATCTACCAAGTCATCTGAAACTGTCGATGTTGCCTAAGAAATTTCTTTTGACCTTCCTTCAAGAACTGAACCGCGACCTCACATATGCAAATCTCAACTCTACCCACATGCCGCATATTCCATGCGATCCCAGGGCAATTATGGGAACTTCATGATCCCTTCCGAGCCACAAGAAACTACTTACCAACTAGCCAAGAGCTTCCATTTGATCCTATTTAGAAGCAAAACCAATACACATCACCCGCACCTCACGCCAGAAGAAAATATGCACCCTTAACCGGATTAGAAACCATCAAGAACTATCCGAAATCCCATTTTCGCAACACTAAACCATCAGGACTGAATCCTTCTAACTCAGCCAAGCTACGCAGGCCACCAAAAATCCAAGAGCATTGCTAAGAAACACCTGTAAAAACTCATCACCTCATGAACACCAAAAGAACTGATTGTATCCCTTACCATGCCGATTCGACCTACTACCAAGTTGCCCTATTTACCCAAGTTTCTTCTGACTTACATTCAAATTAATACTTCTCCTTGCCGTAAGCACAATTCTCAACCCAGACTCACCTCACGAGTCCCAAGCATAAAATTGTACCGTCTAAAGCTCGTAAGCCACTAAATACTCCCTCAAATATCCCCAAGAGTATCACATTAAAAATACTTATCCAGAAGAGACTTCCTGCGAATATAAAGCCAATACCTTCACTTTCCTGATATTGATATGTAGAATCCATGATAAAGTAGAGATGCCATAAATCCAGATACCCTCCAACATTAATCTAAATTACACTGACTAATTAGACAGAATCGACCTGACCCGTTTTCATACTAACATACTAGGAAAGTAATACACTCACTTGAAGCGACAAGCAAATTCATACACTGCATAAAATACGCCCTCTTACACTTACTTCTCAATCATTCCATATAATTCATTTACCCAATAAAGTGCATTACGACCTGTATCGAAGAAATTTTTAATTACTCGAGTCATTCCCAGACCCCACATCTTCAGGTCATAACTGATCCACCAATATACCTCGAACTGAAACCAATACCACACATAATCGTGCAATCAACTTATCATTAGCAGACTCCCCTACTTGGCTCAAAGCTAACGATCAAGACAACAATAACTCACAATGCCCATAATAACAGAACCCGTCTAACACCTCAAGTCATCTATGAATTCTCACATTCACCATTGTAATAGTCATGCCAACTTCCACAAGCGATCTGAACTCAAATTACAACATATATCATTTGCTGGTAGAAGAGAACTTACTACAGAACAACATAAGGATCACACACCCCAGGACAACCCGCAGGAGATACCCTTGCCCGCTTAGCCTCAAACTGATATCTCTCTTTATAAACTTCTGAAGACCATAACTATCACGCAATCACTACACCCTTCTACATCTAAAAACAAATAATGCCTACCCTCGAGGCATCACCATACGCGTTAAGAACCTTAAGTTGATGGCAGAACTAACACTAGAGTGGTGTTCAAACAAATATCGAGCTTCTGGAAGCTCTACCCACACATGTCTGAGCACATGGATACCCTCACTGGACACTACGTGTCACAAGAATGCTACTGAACCGAGCCAAAATTTACACTCGGAGAACTTTACATAGAGCTTTTCCTCCCTGACTCCTTATAATTCCCTCCTTAAATACTGAGTATGCTACTCCTAGCTACCCGAATATGTCAGGACTCCATCAATGAATAAAATAACAAGGAGTGCTAATACGGGTGGAATACACCCTTGATCAAATACGTGAACGCTACTAGGGCATGATCAGCCTAAAAGACATCACCAGGAACTCATAACCCAACAGAAGATCCGCTTCACTCCACAACTACACAACATGAGAGGTTTTCCAATACACTCACAACCGGAAGCCATACACCAAACCGAGACAGAAATCAAATACTCAATAGTTCTTGCCACATTTCTAGCCAACCCTTTTGTCACAATCAACAATCTGAACGCAGCCAACCATCCAACGGACACAGAATTCTCATTAATAAGAACACAAACAGACATACAAGTCCCCAAATACAAGGCTTACACAATTGAAATCTCATCATTCAAGCCACAGAATGAATCCAACCTCACCTCTTCCAGACTAGCCCACTACCAACATGCCAAGATCACATCTGATACATAGAAGTCACAAGCCGTCGATGCATAGTTGATATCAAGTGCTCTCGGGCACGTTCGAATACATGGAAGGAATTCAAAAGTTACGCTCTTAGCTAAAATAAATGGGTTCGCACGAAAAGAATTCAAGAATGTGAGATTTTCTTAAGGGTTCTGCAGCCTCTCGACGATAAGTACATACGTCTCCGTACCGATCTGCAAGACTCTACTAAACCTGCTCATGACTGGTGAGTCCTATATAACCTAGCGCTCTGATACCAACTTGTCACGAGCCCAAAATCTAAGCCAGTCGTGATGGCGCCTATCGTGGAACTAGGCCAGCCAAAACTACACTCGAATCGTAATAAGCTTCCATTTACATCTTTACTAAATTGATAACCCATAAAGGTTTATTTTAAAACAGTTAAAGTTATACTGAATATTAAATACAACCCCCGAGATCCCAGAGTCACTAGTCATGAGCATCTACATAATATATACAACTCAAAAGAAAATAAATTGTATAATAGTAAGCAGAAGAGAGCAGGACTGCGGACACGTGCAGCAACCTCGCAAACCTCCGAGAAATCTCTGGAAAAGATACACAGATCACCTGACCTAACACCTGGATCTGCACACAAGGTGCAGGGAGTAATGTTAGTATGCCAACTCAGTAGTAATTAAAATAAATCAGGTTTGAGTAGGAAGAAACACATAAAATCAATTCATCTATTCACAATAAGCAAAACCTTTCTTTCCAACAATGTATACGTTAAATCATCACGCTTAAAAGCCGATTTCACTAAAAATAATTTTGAAATATACTTTCCAATAGTCAACATAACATTCAAGAAATTTAGTGTAAAAATGCTGAAAATAATGAAAAGGCCCCTCGTCCAAAACATATTTCATAAGTTCAGAGTGAAAGTGGTAAAATCATAAGTAGCCCATTGGGAAAAAACGTGTATCATAATCAGCCATTTGGGCATGCCTCACAGTCACTCATAATCAGCCCATCGCGCATACTACATAGTCACTCATGCCGCCCATCACTCGGCACTCGCACTTAGAAGGTACATGCGCTCACTGGGGGTGTGTACAGACTCCGGAGGGTCTCCTTCAGCCTAAGCGCTAAAATCAAGCCACCTCATGGCGTATTATATCCTCACAATCAGGCCCTCGGCCTCACTCAGTCAGAACCTCTTAAAAAACCCTCGGGCATATTAGTAAAATGGGGTACTCGACCCAAAACATCATTTAATATCTCAAAATAGTGTAAATAAGGCTAAGTTTTGAAAACAATTAAGCACAACATGACTTAGTGTAAATAATAATTCAACAGTGAGGAAATAGAAGTAAAAATCCCCCAAGAGGTCTAAACAAGTCGGCACGAGGCCCCAAACATGGCTTATAGCCCAAATATATCAATAGTTTCATAACACAATTTAACATATGGTTTAGAGTAAAATACGCAACTCAATAGTTTCCCCGGAGAGGAACAAGTCCAATCCAAAAATGAGTGCACGCCACATACTCGTCATCCAACATGTGCGCCATTCTAGAAACAATGAGAAATACGAAGTCCGGGGTTTCATACCCTCAGGACAACATTTATAGCCATTACTTACCTCTACCGGGCCACAATACTAATCCGCGATGCTCTTGCCCTTCAAATCGGCTCCCGATTGCTCCGAATCTAACCAAAACTAGATTAACATCATCAATATACGCTAAAGTAACAAAACCCAATCGAAAACTATCAATTTAGACACAATTCTCGAAATTCGGCCAAACCTGAGCCCCAAGCCCACGTCTCGGGATCCGATAAAAATTGCATCACAAGAACCCTTAGCCTCCCACGAGTCCGTACAAACCAAGAACTTCAAAATCGGACCACATTTGGCTACTTAAATCACCAAAATAAATTTTCAAATCTTTTCTCCAATTTTTCCCAAATTCTCTACTTAATTCCTCAAATTGCATGGTGAAAATCAAGCCAAATTCATGAAATTAAACAATAAATGATTCGAGAACACTTACCACAAGAATCACACTGAAAATCTCGTCCAAAATCTCCTTCCCCCGAGCTCTCAAATGAAAAAATGAGTTATGGCCAAGAACCCCCGAAATTAGAACTTAATGTTTGCTCAGACTTTTACTCTGTGCGATCGCGGAAAAAGGCACACGATCGGCGAAGAACAAAATGCTTCCCAACCTAGCTAAGCCTATTGCGATCACAGAAACACCTATGTGATCGCGTAAGACAACTCCTCAAAGAAATGCGATAGCGACCAGCTCTATGCGATCGCATAGAGAAACTCTATCACCTCATTGCCACACAGTGCGATCGCAACAAGCCTCACGCAACCGCACTGTTCTGCCTCCTCCCACTACGCGATCGTGGACCATACATTGCAATCGCATAACACAATTTCTTCTGCCTTATCAACCAACCATATGTGATTGCATCCTCATTATTGCGATCGCATACAAGGAAACCAAATCAAGAAAACACAACAACAACAGTAGTCTTTTTAAGGCAAAACACACTCTGTTAACCACTCGAAACACACCTGAGGCCCCCTGGGACCTCAACCAAACCTACCAACACTCCCCATAACATCATTCAAACTTATTCGAGCCTTTGAAACACCAAAAACAACACAAAACACCAAAATTACATCAAATACGAGCCTATGAACTTTGAAACTTCTAAATTTCACCAATGATGTCGAAACCAGCCAAAACACATCTGATTGACCTGAAAATTGGCACGCATATACAAAATGACATTACAAACATGTTCCAATTTCTAGATTTCAATTCCGACCCTGATAGCCTATTTTCCACAACCGGCCGAAAATCGCCAAAAACTAACTTTCGCCAATTCAAGCCTAATTCTACTCCAAACATCAAAACTTCATTCCAAACACACTCCTATGTCCCAATCGCCTAGCGAATCTATCTGAGACATAAAATCTACATTCCGAGGTCGTTTACCAATAAGTCAACTTTCGGTTGATAGGGTAATAACTTAATTAATGCCCCTAGACTCCACATCCCTAACGTACTGTCACGACCCAAAATGTAAGCCAGACATGCTGGTGCCTATCCTGGAACTATGATAGACAAAACTACACTCAAATCATAATAAGATTTCATTTACATCTTTACTAAACTGATAACCCATAAAGGTTTCCTTTAAACATTTTTAAAACAGTTAAAGTTATACCGAATATTAGATACAACCCCTGATATCCGGGAGTCACTGGAACAGATAATAGTAAGCAGGAGAGAGAGAGAGAGAGCATGGTTGCGGCCGCATGCAGCTACCTCGCAAACCTCCGAGAAATCACTGGAAGAGATACACAACTCACCCTTCTCTAACACCTGGATTTGCACACAAGGTGCAGGGAGTAATGTGAGTACACCAACTCAGTAGTAATGAAATAAATCAGGTCTGAGTAGCAAGAAACACATAAAAATCAATTCATCAATTCACAATAAGCACAACCATTCTTTCCAACAATGTATACGTTAAATCATCACTCTTAAAAGACGATTTCAGTAAATATCATTTGGAAATATACTTGCCAATAGTTTCAACATAACTTTCAAGAAGTTTAGTGTAAAAATGCTGAAAATCATAAAAAGGCGCCTCGGGCAAAACACATTTCATAAGTTCAGAGTGAAAGTGGTAAAATCATAAGTAGCCCCTTGGGCAAAAACATATATCATAATCAACCGCCTGGGCATGCCTCACAGTCACTCATAATTAGCCCCTTGAGCATACCTCACGGTCACTAATAATTAGCCCCTCAGGCGTATCTCACAGTCACGCATGCCTCCCAATCACTCGTCACTCGGCACTCGCACTCAGTACGTACCTCCGCTCAGTGGGAGTGAGTACAGACTTCGGAGGGGCTCCTTCACCCCAAGCGCTAATATCAAGCCACCTCGTGGCGTATCATATCCTCACAATCAAGCCCTCGGCCTCACTCAGTCATAACCTCTCAGAAGCCACTCGGGCGTATCAGTAAAACGGGGTACTCGACCCAAAACATCATTTTATACCTCAAAATAGTGTAAATAAGGCTGAGTTTCGAAAACTGTTAAGCACAACATGACTGAGTGTAAATCATAAATCAACAATGAGGAAATAGCAGTAAAAAGCCCCCAATGGGTCTAAACAAGTCGGCACGAGGCCCCAAACATTGCTTATAGCCCAAATATATCAATAGTTTTCGAACACAATTTAACATATGACTTAGAGTAAAATACACAACTCGATAGTTGCCGCAGAGAGGACCAAGTCCAATCCAAAAATCAGTGCATGCCACATATTCGTCATCTGACATGTGCGCCATTCTAAAAATAGTGAGAAATATGGAGTACGGGGTTTCATACCCTCAGGACAATATTTATAGCCATTACTTACCTCTACTTGGCCACAATACTAACCCGCGATGCTTTTAACCCTCCAACCGGCTCCCGATTGCTCAGAATCTAATCAAAACCAGACTAACATCATCAACATACGTTAAAGGAACGAAACCTAATCGAAAACTATCAATTTAGACACAATTCTCGACATTCGGCCAAACCCGAGCCTCGGGCCCACGTCTCAGAATCTGATAAAAATTACATCACAAGAAACCTTATCCTCCCACGAGTCCGTACATACTAAGAAAATCAAAATCTGACGACAATTGCCCACTCAAATTACCAAAAGAAATTTTCAAATCTTTCCTCCCATTTTTCCCTAATTCTCTACTTAATTCCCCAAGTTTCATGGTGAAAATCAAAACAAATTCAACCAAAAATAATTGAAGAACACTTACCAGAAAAATCCCACTGAAAATATCGTCCAAAATCTCCTTCCCCCGAGCTCTCAAATGGCAAAATGAGTTATGTCCAAGAACGCCCGAAATTAGAACTTGGGGAATCTCCTGCCCAGACTTTAACTCAGTGCGATCGCGGAAAAAGACACGCGATCGCGAAGAACAAAATGCTGCCCAACAAAACTAACCATATGAGATCGTAGAAACACCTATGCAATCGCAGAAGACAACTCCTCAAAGCAATGGGATGGCGACCAGCTCTACACGATCGCATAGAGCAATTTCATCACCTCACTGCCACACGCGCCCACACAGTGCGATTGCAACCAACCTCACATGACCGCAATGTTCTGCCTCCTCCCACTACGCGATAGCGGACCATAAATTGTGATCCCATAACACAATTTTTGCTGCCTCACCAACAAACCTATGCGATCGCAACCTCACCATTGCGATCGCGTACAAGGAAACCAGACCAAGAAAATACAGCATCCACAACAGTCCTTTTAAGGCCAAACACACTCTGTTAACCACCCGAAACACACTTGAAGCCCCCGGGACCTCAACCAAACCTACCAACACACCCCATAACATCATTTTAAACTTAGTAGAGCCTTCGAAACACCCAAAACAACGCGAAAACACCAAAATTACATCAAATTCAAGCCTATGAACTTTGAAACTTCTAAATTTCGCCAATGATGGCGAAACCAACCAAAACACATCTGATTGACCACAAAATTTGCACACATATCATCAAAATGACATTACAAACCCATTTCCAACTTCCATAATTCAATTCCGACCCCGATAGCCTACTTTCCACTGCCGACAGGAAATTGCCAAAAACTAACTTTCGCCAATTAAAGCCTAAATCTACTCCGGACATCAAAACTACATTCTGAAAACACTCCTAAATCCCAAATCACCTAACGAAGCTATCCGAGCTATAAAATCCGCATTCCGAGGTCGTTTACCAATATGTCAACTTCCGTTGACTTTTCCACTATTGAACTAAGTTGAGAGACTAAGTGTCTCATTTCTCACACGACCACTCCGAACCCGAACCAACCGACCCAACACTTATAAACGAAGTTGAACCACATATAATGAAGCAGAAAAGGAGGAAATGGGGATAAACTCTCGGAACGACCGGTCGAGTCCTTACATCCTCCCCCACTTAAACATACGTTCGTCCTCAAACGTGCCAGGCACATACCCAGGGGTGATCCCATATAGACTACCGTGCATATACCCGGGGGTGATCCCACGTCACCCTATCCCATATAGGTTCAATAGCACAACACCGTTGAAACATCGAAATCCAATCCTGACCCATAAACCTTAGAACCGAATTCCCATTTCTGAAATAATATACAAGATAAAAATTCCATAACTATAAAATGAACAAGTCTGAACATGCTAAATCAATCCATATACGCACCCTAGATGAAATCACATAATACACCGCATGACTCAAACACCCAGAGCGATAACTCCTAATCACAATATCTGCCAGAACAACTCAATGTCGGTACATAACCTCTTATCAAGAAAATCCTCGCTCTAACACTTTCATATACTGCCGATGAGGAAAGAAACACGTAGAAACTAGCAACCATTCATCTGATCAACCAGACATGAAGCTCCCCCTTCCATAATAGGAATTATAGCTGATTTTTAAGCCGACTCCCGATATTATCCTTCCAACTATGTTGTAGACAATTCTGAAAATATTCACTCTAGGTCATATGACCTCTTCTCATCCATCACGACCACTCTGATGACATGACACATCGATACAATTTGAAGCCAAAACATGTTCAACTCGTGCACTTAATAGCAACATCCCAATGTAATAAAAATGTATAGAAGATCCACATAAGAGGACTATCCTGCCATTAACAATTACCATCACCATATCATGCTAACAGTCTGGCACACACAGTAAAAATCAAAACACACAAATCCAATACCAAATGCCATACCCCTACATACTCCGCTACACTGCGCAATCTCATCCAAACGCTGGTCCACTTGAAAGACTCCAAGACACCTTGCCCAAAATCAATAACCATTCAAAAATTCGACATCAAGTATTCAAAGTGCATTGCCATAACCACGGGGAAACCAGACGATATCATGCTACGTGAATCAGAAGGTACATAACCAACACATCTCAATCCCGCAACACTCAATTACTTACCTTACTCAAATCTAGCTATAAAGCTCAATTAGATCCGCACGATATGTGCATATAACAAATAATCACCACTCCTCGAAATACCGAAGTGTAACTCATAGATCACTCCAGAACATGAATAAACTCAATCACAATCGAATGGTACATTCCTTAATAATAGAAATTCGGAGCCAACAATTTCGATCCGGTGTAGAACACAAACCCATATTAGCCTACCAATAACCCTAAATTTACTCTGGTCACCCATAACAGATAGATAACTTACCGAAAAGTTCACAATGACGGAATCATGGTACGTATTAACATCCGACTAGCTCTGCTCGCATCTTCACAGTTCACTACCACAAAATAACCTGTTTATGAGAACTCTGACTCTCGAAGTCCATGAAGCGCACGAATTACTATATTTGATCTCAACTCCACCGCTTGAATACATGACACATCCCAAATGCTCAATCATTCCACGAGGGATACCCTTATGATTCTTCCGTGTCACCAAACAACCTTGAATATCAATAGTCGATCCAACAAGAGAGCGTCGCGATACAAATGAAGTACCCTTAACTCAAACACATTGCTCATTCTGAAATGTATACCTTCATTAAGTCGCACCAAGTAGTGGTATCATTTACCTAGTCATCTGAAACTGTCCATGCTGCCTACGAAATTTTTTTTGACCTTCCTTCCAGAACTGAACTGCGACCTCACATATGCAAATCTCAACTCTACCCATATACCGCATACGACATGCCATCCCAACTAGCCATGAACTTCCATTTGATCCCATTTAGAAGCAAATTCACTACACGTCACCCGCACCTCACGCCAGAAGAAAATATGCACCCTTAACCGTGGTAGAAGCCATCAGTAACTATCTGAAATCCCATTTACGCAACACCAAACCATAAGGATTGAATCCTTCTAACTCAACCAAGCTACGCAGGCCACCAAAAATCCAAGAGCATTGCTAAGAAACACCCGTAAAAACTCGTCACCTTATGAACACCCAAAGAACTAATCGTATCCCTTACCATGCCGATCCGACCTACTACCAAGTTGCCCTATTTACCCAAGTTTATTCTGACTTACCTTAAAATTCATACTTCTCCTTACCATAATACCACAATTCTCAACCAAGACTCACCTCACGAGTCCCACGCATAAAATTGTACTGTCTAAAGCTCGTAAGCCGCTGAATACTTCCTTAAATATCCCTAAGAGTATCACATTCAAAATACTTCTTGAAGAGACTTCCTACGAATATAAATCCATTAGCTTCTCTTTCCTGATATTGATATGTAGAACCCATGATAACGTAGAAATGCCATAAGTCCTTATAACCTCCAACGTAAATCTCAATCACACTGACCAAATGGGCAGAATCGACCTGACCCGTTTGCACACTAACATACCAGGAAAGTAATCCACTCACTTGAGGCCATAGGAAAATTCATACACTGCACACACTACACCTTTTACAATTACCCCTCAATCATTACATAAAATTCATTTACCCAATAGAGTACATTACGACCCGTATCGAAGAATTTCCATTACTCGAGTCATTCCCAAACTCCACCTCTGCACGCTATAACTGATCTACCAATATAACTCGAACTGAAACCAATACGGCACATAATCTTGCAATAAACATATCATTAACAGACTCCCTCACTTGGCTTAAAGACAACGATTAAGACAAACAATAACTCACAATGCCCGTAAGAACACAACCCGTCGAACCGCTTAAGTCATCTGCAAATATCGCATTCACCATTGTAATATTCATGCCAACTTCCACAAGCGATCTAAACTCAATTTCAACATATATCATTTATTAGTAGAAGAGAACTTACTACCAAACAATACAAGGATCACACACCCCAGGACAACCCGCACGAGACACTGCTGTCGGCTTAGCCTCAAACTGATATATATGTCTCTACACTTCTGAAGATCTTAACTATCACGCAATCACTAAATCCTCCTGCATCTAAACACAAATAACGCCTACCCCAGAGGCATCACAATACGCGGTAAGAACCTGAAGCTCATGGCAGATATAACACTAAAGTGGTGGTTAAAGAAATCTTGAGCTTCTAGAAGCTCTACCGATACATGTCTGACCACATGGATACCCTCACTGGAACCCACGTGTCCCAAGAATGTTACAGAACTGAGCCAAGATTCACACTCGGAGAACATTGCATAGTGTCATTCCTCCGGAATCCTTATAATGCCATCCTCAAATACAGAGTATGCTACTCCTGGCTACGCGAATATTCCAAGACGCGGTCAATGAATACAATAACAAGGAGTGCTAATACGGCTGGAATACACCGCTAATCAGACACATGAACGTTGCTGGGGCAATGATCAGCCCAAAGGACATTAGCAGGAACACATAACACGACAGAAGGATCCTCTTCACTCTACAACTAGACAACATGAGAGGTCTTCCAATACCCTCACAACTCAAAGTCATATACCAAACCGAGATAGTAATCAAACACTCAATAAATCTTGCAACATTTCCAGCCAACCTTTTTTTCACAAATCACAGTCTGAAAACATCTAACCATCAAATCACACTCACCACATAGGCATCCAGTCATAAAGTTCCGTCAATAAGGACATCAACGGACATATAAGTCCCCAAATACATGTTCCCACACATCGAAATCTCAGCACTCAAGCCACAGAATGAATCCGGCCTCAGGTCCTTCAGACTGGCCCATTAACAACATGCCAAAATCACATCTCATCCATGGAAGTCACAAGCTGTCGATGCGCAGTTGATACCAAGCGCTCTCGTGCGCGTTCGGATACATGGAAGGAATTCAAGAGTTACGCTCTTGGCTAAATAAAATGGATTCGCACGACAAGAATTCAATAATGTGAGATTTCCTAAGGGTTCTTTCNTGCGCAGTTGATACCAAGCGCTCTCGTGCGCGTTCGGATACATGGAAGGAATTCAAGAGTTACGCTCTTGGCTAAATAAAATGGATTCGCACGACAAGAATTCAATAATGTGAGATTTCCTAAGGGTTCTGCAACCTCTTGAAGATAAGTACAGACGTCTCCGTACCGATCCAAAAGACTCTACTAAACTTGCTCATGACTAGTGAGTCATATGTAACCTAGTGCTCTGATGCCAACTTTTCACGATCCCAAATCTAAGCCAGTCGTGATGGCGCCTATCGTGGAACTAGGCCAGCCAAAACTACACTCAAATCATAATAAGGTTTCATTTATATCTTTACTAAACTGATAACCCATAAAGGTTTCCTTTAAATATTTTTAAAATAGTTAAAGGCTATACTGAATATTAAATGCAACCCCTAAGATCCCGGATTCACTGGTCATGAGAATCTACATAAAATATACAACTCAGAAGAAAATAAATTCTATAATAGTAAGCAGGAGAGAGAGATCAGGACTACAGACGCAAGCAGCTACCTCTCAAACCTCCGAGAAATCTCTGGAACAAATACACAGCTCACCGTGCCCTAACACCTGAATCTGCACAAAAGGTGCAGGGAGTAATGTGAGTACACCAACTCAGTAGTAATGAAAATAAATCAGGTCTGAGCAGCAAGAAACACATAAAAATCAACTCATTAATTCACAATAAGCACAACTTTTCTTTCCAACAATGTATACGTTAAATTATCACGCTTAAAAGCCGATTTCAGTAAAAATCATTTGCAAATATACTTGCCAATAGTTTCAACATAAATTCAAGAATTTTAGTGTAAAAATGTTGAAAATCATAAAACTTCCCCTCGGGCAAAACATATTTCATAAGTTCAGAGTGAAAGTTGTAAAATCATAAGTAGCTCCTCAGGCAAAAACATGTATCATAATCAGCCCCTCGGGCATGCCTCACGGTCACTCATAATCAGCCCCTCGAGCATACCTCACACTCACTCATAATCAGCCCCTCAGGCATACCTCATAGTCAGTCATGCCTCCGAAACTCGTCACTCGGCACTCGGCACTCGGCACTCGCACTCAGTAGGTACTTGCACTCACTGGGGGTGTGCAACAGACTCCGGAGGGGCTCCTTCAGCCCAATTTCTAATATCAAGCTACCTCCTGGCGTATCATATCCTCACAATCAGGCCCTCGGCCTCAATAAATCATAACCTCTCTAAATCCCCTTGGGCGTATCAGTAAAACGAGGTACTCAACCCAAAACATCATTTTATACCTTAAAATAGTGTAAATAAGGATGAGTTTCGAAAATAGTTAAGCACAACATGACTGATTGTATATCATAAATCAACGGTGAGGAAATAGTAGTGAAAAGCCCCTAAGGGGTCTAAACAAGTCGGCACGAGGCCCCAAACATGGCTTATAGCCCAAATATATATCAATAGTTTTAGAACACAATTTAACATATGATTTATAGTAAAATACTAAACACAATAGTTGCCGTGGAGAGGACCAAGTCCAATACAAAAATTAGTGCACGCCACATACTCGTCATCCGACATGTGCGCCATTCTAAAAATAGTGAGAAATATGGAGTCCGGGGTTTCATACCCCCTCAGGACAAGATTTATAGCCATTACTTACCTCTATCGGGCCACAATACTAATTTGCGATGCTCGTGCCCCTCAAACCGACTCTCGATTGCTCCAAATCTAACCAAAACTAGATTAACATCATCAAAATACACTAAAGGAACGAAACCCAACCGAAAAATATCAATTTAGACACAATTCTCGAAATTTCGCCAAACCTGAGACCCAGGCCCACGTCTCGAAATCCGATAAAAATTACATCACAAGAACCTTTATCCTCCCACGAGTCCGTACATACCAAGAACATCAAAATCGGACCTCAGTTGCCCACTCAAATTACCAAAAGAAATTTGTAAATCTTTCCCCCCATTTTTCCCAAATTCTCTACTTAATTTCTCAATTTGCATGGTGAAAATCAAAACAAATTCAACCAAAAATAATTGAAGAACACTTACCAGAAAAATCCCACTGAAAATATCGTCCAAAATCTCCTTCCCCCGAGCTCTCAAATGGCAAAATGAGTTATGGCCAAAAACGCCCGAAATTAGAACTTAAAATGTCTGCGTAGACTTTTACTCAGTGCGATCGCGGAAAAAGGCACGCGATCGCGAAGAACAAAATGCTGCCCCACCAAACTAACCCTATGCGATCACATAAACACCTATGCGATCGCGGAATACAACTCCTCAATACAATGCGATCGCGAACAACTCTACGTGATCGCATAGAGCAATTTCATCACCTCACTGCCACACGCGCCCACACAGTGCGATCGCAACAAGCCTCACGCGACCGCACTGTTCTGCCTCCTCCCACTACGTTATCACAGCCATACATTGTGGTCGCATAACATAATTTTTGCTGCCTCACCAAAAAACCTATGCGATTGTAGCCTCATCATTGCGATCTCATACAAGGAAACCAGACCAAGAAAATACAGCAACCACAGCAGTCCATTTAAGGCCAAACACACTTCGTTAACCACCCGAAACACACCCGAGGCCCCCAGGACCACAACCAAACCTACCAACACACCCTATAACATCATTAAAACTTATTCGAGTCTTCGAAACACCAAAAACAACGCGAAAACACCAAAATTACATCAAATTCAAGTCTATGAACTTTGAAACTTCTAAATTTCGCCAATGATGCCGAAACCAACCAAAACACATCCGATTGACCTAAAAATTTGCACACATCTCCAAAATGACATTACAAACCTGTTCTAACTTCCCGAATTCCATTCCGACCCCGACAGCCTATTTTCCACTGCCGCCCGAAAATCGCGAAAAACTAACTTTCGCCAATTCAAGCCTAATTCTACTCCGGACATCAAAACATATTCCGAACACACTCCTATGTCCGAAATCACCTAATGAAGCTATATGATCCATAAAATCTGAATTTCGAGGTCATTTACCAATAAGTCAACTTTCAGTTGACTTTTCCACTATTGAACTAAGTTAAGAGACTCAGTGTCTCATTTATCACCACGAACACTATGAACTCAAACCAACCAACACAATACGCATAAACAAAGTTGAACCACATATAATGAACCATAAACTGGAGAAATGGGGCTAAACTCTCGGAAAGACCGGCCAGGTCGTTCCACGTACGTTGGTAACATACCAATATACTACATGATCTGGTGGTGCAGTGACACTAATAGGGACAAAGGTACTCCCCTTAGAAACAAGTTCTACCAATCCCTCCATTGATCGATACATTATCCTAAAATACTCTTGGGCAGTCTCCCTTAAATTCAATGGTAGGGTCATTCCCCCTTTACTGTTTGAAACTCGTGGATTATGGTTTCTCATCTTGAGAATAAGACAAAGCGAGGAAATTAGCTCCCTACATTGGGCTCTACCGCACGATCTGGAATATCAAAGAAGGGTGAAATTCCTAAATGTACGAATATCCTACAACTTATAGATGTAGTCGACAACCAACCGAAAAGAAGGACTCTACTAGACACGGCTCCGAGACATCCTAGGACACTTTAAAACCTAAGGCTAAGATACAAAGTTTGTCACGCCCCAAAAATCGAGGAGCGCGACTAGACCTCAACCGAGTAAACCTAACTTAGCAAGCCTGTTAGGTTTCATTCTACCCAGACTAATTCATGAATAAAGAGGAGATGAACTCCACTAATAATACTTTATAAATATTTCATCAACAACTTCCATTTTGTTTCCATTAGCAGCTTCAATCATAATATCAAAAATATTAAAAATTGTATAAATAAGACGAAAAACATATTTTACAAATACCGATATTTTTGATTTACTTCCCAATATCAAAACCCCCCACAACCTATCTACGGAGGCTCTAAATACAACTGAAGAGCAATGTATAAATACCGGAAATGTAACGACTCGACCGGTCATTTTGATATCTAGCGCGTCATTCAGAGGTTTGAAGTCTTGAGCAGCTCCATTTCAGGTATTAGGACCCTTGGGCATGGTCGGAGTTGAATTGCGGGAAGTTTGGAGTCAAATTGGAAAGGAAATTCTCATTTCAGAAGCCTTAATTTGGAGAATTTGACTAAGATTGGAATTTTTAGTAAACGACCTTTGAATAAGGATTTGAAGGTTCCTATAGGTTTGTATGATGATTTCAGAGTTGGGCGTATGTCTGAATCGAGCTTTGGATAACTGGGGAGCGTTTCGGCGTATATTGTGGAAATCAGCATTATGTAGAAATTTCCTAAGTTTGGCTTGAAGTGCATTTCAGTGTTATTGATGTTCGTTTGGGATTTCGAGCCTGGGAATACCTTCATATGGTGATTCTGGAGTTTGGAGCATGATCGGGAGTGAATTCGGATACCAGTAGGTTATTTTGAAGTCATTTGCCTAAAGATAGAAATTTGAAGGTTTTTGAGAAATCCGACAGGAAGTGGAAATTTTGATATCGGGGTCAGAATGCGATTCTGAAAGTTGGAGTAGATCGGTAATGTCGAATATGACTTGTGTTCTAGAATTGGGTCAATCGGTTGTAAATTGATAGGTTTCGGCATCGAATGTAGAAGTTGGACATTTCAAGTTCATAAAGTTTGAATTTTAGTGAGATTCGTGATTTCAGCATTGTTTGATGTGATTTGAGGCCTCGAGAAAGTCCGCATTATATTTTGGAGCAGGTTGGTGTAATTGGACCAGTTCCCAAGGGCATCGGGTGGATTTCAGGTTGTTAACAAATCAAGTTTGGAGTTTGAAGAAGTGCTGAGATTGATGTCATCTGGTGTGATCACACCTGCGAGGCTTTGGCCGCAGGTGCGGATTTGGCGCCGTAGGTGAGAGTTTTGGTTGGAGTTGAGGAAGCCTCAGGTGCGGGAGTTTGGGCGCACCTGCAGGAGCGCAGGTGGGAAGGTTGGATCGCAGGTGCAGAAATGAGGCCTGTGCATAATGTTTTAAAACGAGAATTTTGCCATTTCTCCTCCTATTTTCATTTGGCATGGGCGATTGTGGGGAGCTTCAAGGAGGGATTTTCGTAAAGTATTACAAGGTAAGTTATTCCAACTCATTTTAATTTAAATGCATGGTCTAGGTACGGATTTGAGTATGGGAGTTGTGAGAATTATGGAATTTTGAAGAAAAACCTAGAATTTGGTATTTTTGAATATTGGCCACGAAATTGAGCATGAAATTTGAGTAAATTGTATATTTGATATAGTAAAGCTACAGGTAGAGTTTATCTTCGAGAAATTTTGGAATCCGGGCACGTGGGCCCGAGGGCATTTTGGTCAATTCCTTGAGCGGAGTTGGAAATTTATATAATTTGAATTGTTGCAAATATTAAAGTATATTTTCATTGTTTTGTCATTATTTGGATAGTTTTGGGGCGTTGTGCGTTCATTGGAGTCGTCGGAAGGGCGTGGAAGCCGGTTATGGAATTTCCTAGCGAGGTAAGTCTCCTTTCTAACCTTGTGAGGGTGAATTGTCCCCATAGGTGAACTAATGAAATATTTGCTACTATTTGTGGGGGCTACGTACGCACGAAGTGACGGTAGTCCGTGCGTACCTACTATTGTGTTTTTGTCCGGGTAGTTTAGGACCCGAAAGCATGTTTTATTTGTCGTTCTTGTATCTTTGCTGACGAATTTCAAAATGTTTAAACCTTACTGAACTTGGTAAAAAAAAAGGATTGAAGGAAAAGATTTAAATACTATTTTTGTGACCTTTAAAAGAGAAATTTATCATTTACTTGAGTATTTGTTTTCCCAAAGTAGTCGGGATGGACTATTGATTGTGCATGATTGTGTGTGACCGCTTCGCAACATACATTCCGCAAGCAGAGTGTTATTTCCCCCACTCTCATGGGAGCGGGCCGTACGCCACGGCGAGATTGAAAGATGTAATTATGGTTCGGGCCATTCAACCCTCGGCAGTGCACATATATGACTATTATGATGGTTCATGCCGGTTGTTCTTATTCCGTATGCGCATGTTAAATTGTGAATGATTTCATGGATTTTGAAGTGACAAGATATTTAGGGGAAAATGAAGCAGTAATTGTTTATTTAAGATATTTCGGGGAAAATGAATTAGTAATTGTTTATTTACTTTCGGTATTTATTTGAATGACAGTTATCTTTAATGTTTACTATTTTTATCATGCTCGTATGTCTATTACATATATCATATCTTGTTAAATTATTTTGTTGGACCTTAGTGAGCGTCAAGTCGACCTATCGTCACTACCTCTCTTAGGTTAGGCGGGATACTTACTGAGTACACGTTGTTTTCATACTCATGCTACACTTACTGTGCATTTATATTGCACATGTACTTTCATATCAATATGGTTGACTTGGAGACTTAAACGAGCTGCACCACTCGGAGATGACCCGCAGTCCAGAGTCTTCCTCTATGTATTGTATTTTCATTTTTATTCCTTGTCGAATTTGTATTTCGGACAAGCTTTTTGGAATTTGTAAAATTCTTAGAAATTGCTCGTGCACTTGTGTCACTGGGTTATGGGATGTGTTGGGATATACTTTATTAGAATGAAGTATTGGACTATTATTTTTACTTAATGTATCTTATTCAGTTATTATGTAATAAAGTGAAAGGTAATGATTTCAAAAATTCTAAAACAGGAAATTTAACTTAACCATTTAATTATTGGCTTGCCTGACAGTGGTGTCCTGCGCCATCACCACCTTATGGATTTTGGGTCGTGACAACGTGGTATCAGAACTCTAGGTTCCCTTAGGTTTCACGTGTCATGAGCAAGTCTAGTAGAGTCTTGCGGATCGGTACGGAGTCGTCTGTACTTATCTTCGAGAGGCTACATGGCTGTTAGGAGTACTTCCCTTCTTGATTACTCATCGTGTGATTTGATTCCTCAGAGGCTTATGCCCACGTTTCTTCCTACTCAATCTTATGCGTCGCGAAGCACTTGCTATGAATCAGGAATTTTGGGAATTAAAATGGTGCTAGGGATGTGGTGCGGGATGTTTCCCCCAGCGAATTTGATTGAGGTTATTGTCGTTGCTCTGCGGAAGGATATTATGTTGTTTCAGCTCAATAATTGTGTTTCTGAGAGCTTTGCGACTATGATCAGGTTGTTATGATGCTTACGGTTGGTTATTGCGCGATGTTGATATAATTGTAGAATGTTTTCCCGTATGTTGGGGGTGATGAATGGCTTGAGGGAGGTCTCCTCAGAGGGTGATTTAGAGATTTTAGTATTTTAGTTCCCCCAGAGGAAAGGCATTTGGATTATAAATGGTCAGGTTTTGGATTGATAAAGTAGTAAGACTTGGTGTTTTCAAGTAAGTTGGGATATTCACCTGTGATGTGATATCGTAGTCATTGATCGAATGGAATGTGTTAAGTCTCTCGGTGTTATGGTTTCTTTGGTTGCATTGAGTCAGAGTGTTATGAAGTAGTATTGAAGAAGCGATTGTCAGAGATCGTGGCGCGTTGTGGTTCAGGACTGAATAGTATTTCTAATGCGGGCGGCTCAAGAAAAATGATCTTCGAAAAAGGTTTGAAGTTGTGTTGATCGGCTGGTTTAAGTGCTACAAAGATAGTTATTGGCCTAAGGCAACGACTGGGCAGCAAGGGATGAGGAAAAACACGTGGAAGTGTTAGGTAATGGTTAAATTTCTAAAAGTCCAGGTGTAAGAAAAGGAAGTCAGGTAGTTGCTTAAAGGACTGAGTTGGACCAAAGTGGGGGAATGGCAGCGTAGCACATGAGTTCTGTGGTAAGATAGCTGCACATCTTGAGGAGAAGGTTAGAGCAGTTTGAGAGTTTTAATGGATGGTGATTGGGTCCACGAGCTTAATTTGAAATGTGGGTTATCTTCGGCGGAAAGTTGGATACAACAGGGAGGAGTTGTTAGGAATGAAGAAGGGCGCAATGTGGCGGTGAATTTGAAGATGTTGTAGCACATTTAGTAGATGTCCATGAGGAGAGGACGGACTAGTAAAGTTGGTGAATGAGAGTAGGCTTAGGATGGGATATTGATGTTTTAGAGGGTGTGCAGTATAACGTCGTTGGAAGGTGTCAGTTGATGGAAGGTGTCAGTTGATGATTTCCACAGGTGGGTTATCTCCTGTGAGCAGGTTTGTGGTTGTGTGGTTGGAAAGTTTCTTTGAGGGATCCTAGTGGCTATTCGGTAGGAGACAGAATGTGTGAATGATGCTAGAGAATTTGAGTATTTAGGGAGTGCTAACAAGAGAATTTGGAAGAATTGGACGGATTGGTTGAGCAAGATCATGTTAACAAAGGGGAAAGGATCTCAACAGGGTCTAAAAGGAGTAGCTTCAGGCTAAGTGGGGGAGTCCCACCACCAGCGGTTGGGTTGTCGGATTGTGTTATCATGGGGTTGCGGATTGTCGGCGTGTTGGCAAGTTATTACAGCTAAGGGAAGGGAGTAAAATGGTGATGGTGCATGGGATTTGATGAATGTGTGCAAAAGTTGGCCCTGTTGGACCAGGGTTAGGCTTTAAAAGATTCATAATTTATGCTTAAGGCATAGGCAAGTTGTAAGGGTAGTGACTCAGTCACGTACTTCATTGAAAGGATGTTCATGTGCTAGAAGAGCCTTGGAGTTGATTTTGTTCGGGGCCAATTAGAGTGGGTGACTCTCAGGAGCGGTCCTAGAAAATTCGAAGGTTAAGAATGCGGTGTTTAAGGGTTAAAGGCAGCAATATGATTAAGAAGTGAGCTTTTGCAGCGTAATTTCAGAGAGAGGGAAAATGGTTGGAGTGATCTATGTTATTTCAGCGTGCAGGATAGTATTGGGGGAGTGAGAGAGATAAACTCTGGGTTGTAGAAAGATTATCAGGAGGCTATGAGACGGGTTATGGGATTTAGGCAGCATGATCTCGTGAATCAAGGTCACTCGGGATGAATGAGGGTTGAGTTTACTATGAGTTGAAGGAAGTTACTATTATTCCTGAGGCAATTGAAGATGATTAAAAGGAGATAGAATGGTTAGCCATGGTTGAAATGGCGCAATTACGGCAGTGAACAGTTCATTCCGTATGATTGAGTTATGTGTATAGTTTGTGCAGATGGGTGTAGGGCTTGTTGGTCGTCGTAATAGATTTCATTTGGAAGCATTCAAATGATATGGCCTGAAGGTGTAGGCGGGTCCCGGAAGGTTTATGGTGGTATCGACCACTACCTAAGGATTTGCATGTTGGGTGATTGTGAGAATTAACTTGTTTGTTGTTATGGTTCTATTGAATTTAGGTAAGTAAGACGGTTTTTATGTGTTGAAGTGTTCACCCTAATAATGGTTCAGGAGTTATGATGGAATTCTTGCACTATTTCATATTGGCATGTCAGGTGCAGTGAGCAGTAGGGAACTGGAAATAAGGATCGAGATTGCGGCTCGGTGTTAACAGGGATGTCATGAGCTCAGATAAGCGAGAAAAAGGGACTTGAATGTTAGAGTAAGCTGATATTGTCTTCAGTGTCACCTGAGATCAATGTTTGATGAAAAAGGCTTTGTATCCTGGTCATGGGTTCTTGATGGGTTCGCAGTATTAGTGTGGTCGGTGTTATGGATTTGCAGACTTGTTACCTGGTGTGGAAGGTCATGGGAGCGTAACCATGAGAAGATTGTATAAGTGTGACATGTAGTCACCTGATTGGTTGAAGATTTAGACCAAATATAAGGAAGTGCAATATTGCTTATTTGAGGATTTATGCCAAGAAGACGTTTGATTCAATTGGTTGTGGATAGTGTGGTGTTTGTCCAGGCTATGATGGTTGTTCTTGTATATTATGAGAGGAAGTGGGTTATTATGGACTTAGGTCAAGCTATTAGCCTAGTTCAGTGCGAGCAGAACCGACTTGAAGTGTGTGAATGGATTAGAACAAGATTATGGGCATCATGTGAGTTAGATGTGTTCATTTCAGTATAGCGCTCCTCAAAGAGGGGTGTTGGAATATCAGATGTTGTTCCGTCTTCGTCAAATTCATGTACATTCGTGATTATGCCGTGTCAGTTGTGAAATGACTTGATAGATCCCTGTGTGTTGAGTCGTGTAGTAATGATGTTATGCGAGCAGGAGAGCTCTTGAGATTCTGAGTATATATAATCGCACATCACATGTGCTTAAGTTTTTTTTAGCATATGGCCTTATCAGTCTCCCCAGGATGGTATTGTGTACTTAGCGTGCTTGTGACCGATGTTCGATATTTGTGGTAGTGAGCAATTTAGCTCGGTGTGTTTCTTCTTACGTGAATTTTATGTTATTTGGATCGGGTGGCACGCCGCCACGGGCATGTTATTTGGATCGGGTTACTCACCGCAACAGTGTGATGTTGAGTACGGTCCCCTCTATGTATTTTCTATGTTTTGCTTTCTAATTTCTGAGAAGAGTTCATAATAAGTTTCAGGAGTTGAGTAGCTTTTCCTGAGTCATTTCTTTAGGTATCATGTTCGAGTTATGTCCTATTGGCGCGTTGTGGTGTCATGTGAGACTGTTGGTCATGTTTGGGGTGATTTGTTGTCTGAGCAGTTCATACTGGTGAGACGAGATTTTTGGATCAGGGATCTAGTTCATAAGATTATGTGAAATACATTGAAGGACAGTTACCCTTGTTGGTTTGTGATGAGATGGTGGTCTTAGTCAAGAGGAAGGATTCAATGTTTGGTTAACTCTATAATTGGTTAGAAATTTCTACACATCTCCTTTGTTGTGGTGGTATCGCCAGCATTATAGCAGGATGTGTGTGTATATATATATATATATATATATATATATATATATATATATATATATATATATATCGTACCTCAGTTGTGCTTGAGTTTTNTGGCTATTAAGGTTTAGGGGGTGCCATTGTGGTCAGATGATAAGTTATGCGGTGCATGGTGCTGATTCAGCAAAGGTATGCAGTCATGTTCTGGTATGTTGTGTAGTTGATATGGTGTTTATATATTGGAACTAAGCCTGGCCGAGAATCTCAGGTATTGAATTCGATTCTCAGTTGATTGTATGGATAAAGGAGAATGTCTTCAGGTTTGATCAGACCTATGTGCTCAACTGGGTTGTGGTAGCATGGGCAAGTGCTCGAGGTGTTAACCAGTGATTTCAGATAATTCCATAGCAAATCCTAGCACGTTCGAGGACGAAAGTCTATTTAAGTGGGGGAGAATGTAATGACCCGACCGGTCGTTTTGAGCTCTAGTGCCTCGTTCAGCGGTTTGAAGTCTTGAGCAGCTCCATTTCGGGTATTATGAACCATGGGCGTGGTCGCAGTTGAATTATGGGAAGTTCGGAGTCAAATTGGAAAGTAAGTTCTCATTTCAGAAGCCTTAAGTTGGAGAAATTGACTAAGATTGGAATTTTGAGTAAACGACCACTGAATCGGGATTTGAAGGTTCCTGCAGGTCCGTATGATCATTTGGGACTTGGGCGTATGTCTGGATCGGACTTTGGATAACCCAAGAGCGTTTTGGCGTATATTGTGGAAGTCGGCATTTTATAGAAATTTCCTAAGTTTGGCTTGAAGCGCATTTCAGTGTTATTGATGTTCGTTTGGGATTCCAAGCCTCGGAATAGCTTCGTATGGTGATTCTGGAGTTGAGAGCGCGATCGGGAGTGAATTCGGATGCCCGTAGGTTATTTTGAAGTCATTTGGCTAAAGATAGAAATTTGAAGGTTTTTGATATCGGGGTCGGAATGAAATTCCGAAAGTTGGAGCAGGTGTGTAATGTCGAATATGACTTGTGTTCCAGATTTGGGGTCAATCGATTGTGAATTGATAGGTTTCGGCATCGGATGTAGAACTTGGTAATTTCAAGTTCATAAAATTTAAATTTTAGTGTGATTCATGACTTCGGCATTGTTTGATGTGATTTGAGGCCTCGAGCAAGTCTGCATTATGTTTTGGGGCAGGTTGGTGTAATTGTACGGGGTCCCAGGGGCCTCGAGTAGATTCCAGGTGGTTAACGGATAAAGTTTGGAGTTTGAACAAGTGTTGAGATTGCTATCATATGGTGTGATCGCACCTTCGAGGCTTTGGCCGCAGGTGCGGCTTTGGTGTCATAGGTGTGAGTTTTGGTTGGAGTTGAGGAAGCCGCATGTGCGGGATTTTAGGCGCACCTGCGGGAGCGCAGGTGCGAAGGTTGGATCGCAGGTGCGGAAATAAGGCCTGGGCAGAATGTTTTAATACGAGAATTTTGCCATTTCTCCTCCTATTTTCATTTGGCATTGGCGATTTATCATTTGGCATGGGCGATTTTCATTTGGCATGGGCGGTTTAAAAGAGAAATTTATCATTTACTTGAGTATTTGTTTTCCCGATGTAGTCGGGGTGGACTGTTGATTGTGCATGACTGTGTGTGATCGCTTCACAATTTACCTTCCGCGAGCAGAGAGTTATTTCCCCCAGTCTCATGGGAGTGGGCCGTACGCCACGTCGAGATTGAAAGATGTAATTGTAGTTCGGGTCGTTCGACCCTTAGCAGTGCACATATATGATTATTATGATGGCTCAGGCCGGTTGTCCTTATTTCGTATGTGCATCTTAAATTGTTAATGATTTCATGGATTTTGAAGTGAAAGGAAATTTGGGGGGAAATGAAGTAGTAATTGTTTATTTAAGATATTTGGGGAAAAAAGAAGTAGTAATTGTTTATTTACTTTCAGTATTTATTTGAATTACAGTTATCTTTAACGTTTACTGTTTTTATCATCCTCATATGCCTATTACTGATATCATGTCTTGTTAAATTATTTTGTTGTACCATAGTGAGTGTCAAGTCGACCTCTCGTCGCTACCTCTCTGAGGTTAGGCGGGATACTTACTGAGTAGACGTTGTTTTTTCGTACTCATGCTACACTTGCTGTGCATTTTTATTGCACAGTTACTTTCATAGCAATATGGCTGACTTGGAGACTTAGACGAGCTGCACCACTCGGAGACGACCCGGAAGAGTCTTCCTCTATGTATTGTATTTTATTTTTTATTCTTTGCCCAATTGTATTTCGGACAAGCTTTGTAGAATTTGTAAAATTCTTAGAAATTGCTCATGCACTTGTGTGACCGGGTTCTGGGATGTGTTGGGATGTACTTTATTAGAATGGAGTATTGGACTATTATTTTTACTGAATGGATCTTATTCAGTTATTATGTAATAAAGTGAAAGGTAATGATTTCAAAAATGCTAAAACAGGAAATTTAACTTAACCATTTAATGATTGGCTTGCCGGATAGTGGTATCCGGCGCCATCACAACCTTATAGATTTTGGGTCGTGACAGGAAACAAGGCTTCGACAATACCTTAAAATACAAAGTACGCGAAAAACAAACGATACAGGACCCCTAACTGAAGTGGGGCTTACCAAGTCAACGAAAAAGAGGATGCGCCACTAGCTGCGACCAACACTGACTGCTATGGAACCACCTACATCAATCTAAAGATGTAGTGCCCTCGGTAAAAGGGACGTTAGTACTGTCGAATAGTACTAGTATGAAGAGCTAAACACAAACCTTCATAGAATGAATAGTGAAATAAAGAGAAGGCAGTCATAATAATCAATAAGAACTTCACAGCATCACAAAAGAAACACCAAGTAAGGATCACATAGTGTCCAATTCAATCTTTCCATCTTTTTAGGTTAATAATCTTTAGTGCCAAGTGCCACAACTCACAATTCCACCATGTTTTACACGGAGCCCGGCCTCGGCCCGACCGGCTAAGACATCCCAAGTAAGACATATCCAAATCCACAATGATAATCAGAAATCCAACATAAGTGCCACCATGTGTACGTCATGGTGTCTGATCTCGGCCCGATCGGCTAAGTCATCTCACTTGGGACATAATCTCTTTCAATTTTCCACACATTTCACATTTCTTTCCCATCTTTCATTACATGGCACAAACAACCCCGTTTATCAAGTAGTTCTTGGCACTTGGACGCATTTTACAATTCAAGTCTTTCCCTTTTTATTTGTTCAAATAACATCATAATCCATGTCGGTAAGTATTATCACATAAGGAATTGCACAAATAAGGGGAAGATATTGGAGATCATAATCATGTTCTCAATTAGCATGATTTCATGGTAAACATTTAGAACAATTCTGGAACATAAATCTTTCATCCCAACACATTAAGGTAATCAATTTTGGTATGATCATGTCGCGGAACTTACACCAATTATTCGGACATCGAGTGTTCGATTCTAAGAAGAAGAGAGTTAGCCATACATACCTCAATAGAGCTTTTAAGCATATTTTACTCTGATAAGTCATTTAAGGGTAGTTGAGTCGAGGCTCATTTCGTAATTTGTTCATATATTTCCTTATTTAATAGGCATCACTAGGAACACTTAAGAACGTTGTCCACACTCTATTTCCCTAGTTCATTTAATTTATTTTCAAACATCTTTATAGTTTATCAACCACTAGAAACATTTAATCAATACATTTAGTATGCATACGAGCGGTTAGGAGTGTTAAGCATATCGAATTTTTCTTACCTAATCGGTATACCAGTTTTCATTTAAACCGCAACTCAAAGTCATACCATTTTACTAAGCAACACATACTTTAAACATTCATCGTTCAATATAAGGCTCGTTCGGAATGATCAAGTTTATGAGTTTATAGGGGATAATCCAGAACATAGAAATTAGGGATTTTGAGCCGATCATAGTTAAACTTACGGAAAAATTATGGAATTTAATTTCGAGAGAGAAATTTTAGCCAACATACCTTGTTGAGATTTCCTTAAGTTACTACGACACACCAACACCCCTAGCGACAATAATCTATAGGAAGGTGGCGAAAATCGATTGATAATTAGAAAGATTTCCCATGGTGTAACTCTTTTAGGAATTTCATCAAACACCTAACATGTGAAATAGACTACAAGGTTCTACAATGGAAGGATCCTTCGTCCCTCAACCATTTTAACAAGAACAACCCAAAATAGTTCACTAATCCCAGATACTATAGCTTAGTGTCACATGCATGGCTCATTTCTAACCCCACAATGTATTTTTGAACTCATAATCTCTTATATGAAATCTTAGAAGTAGGACTTACCTGGAAGAATAGTGAGACAGTTATTAGCTTCATTGATTCTTGAGAATTTGTGCAAGATTCGATGATTAGGATGTTAGGTTCCTCATTCCCTTTCTAAAATTCTCTCACCTCTCTCTAGATTCAGTATAAAATAGTCCCAAATGAAGCCCCAAAGTCTATTTAGCAAAAATGGGGTCGGGTTATGAAAATAGGAAAAAGAAGCCTCTGAAATCGGGTATGTGGGTCACAGAATGGATCGCAGAATTGATGCCCAGAAATGGGCTGACTGGACAGGTTTGCAACCAATTTGTGATCGCATAACCACTTCTACGATTGCATAATGGCCGCATAATTCATTATGCTAGCATTTGGTAATTTGATCATAACATTCTAAAGGAGTGTCCAAATGACAAACAGTTTGAAGAGATAGAAACTAGACTCAAAGATAATTCATTTTATAGGTTGGTCATCACATAATACCTTGTATATACTTAGATATACTCGTCCAAAGTTTGGACTTGTGCGAGCTCATTTGGAATTTTAGCATATTATGTAATTTTCTAACTTGACTTAGACATAGGCCTCTCCTTGGACCCCACATTACGTATTATATGAATCATACACTTCTTACCATATCCAATTGATTTCCATCATATTTACAGCAAATAAAATTTTATAATTAGCCTACCTGGCACAACGAAATGTTAAATTACTTAGCAAAATTTTTCGGGGCCTTACATGAAGGCTTTCATTCTCACTACCCAAACACTATTAACCCTTTTGTCAACCCTTTGAGTTTGTTCATTTCCTTGATTACCCTCTTTGAAACCGTATATAATGATTATAAGAAAAGAGAAGAATAAAAATGAAAGAAGAAAAAGAAAAAGAGAAAACAAAAAAAAATATAAACATAAAATAATCAAAAAACAAAACAAAAATACAAAATAAAAAGTTCATGTAATTGAATGATGTTTAACCTCATTCCGTAAATGATATACACGCAGCCTCACTCTGGGGTTCGGTCACACCAAAGAAAAATCCACATTCTCCCAAAAGTGAAAACTGGAGCAGATGTTATACTACTTCTGCGATGGTTTTGCCCGGAAGGTTTCAAAGATGTTTTCAATCCAAATTCTTTTACCCAAATCCTTTTCAAGGCCTTTTGATAAATCAACAAGAATGTTCAAGGATTGAAGGATACATTTACTTGGATCTAATGCAACCAAATGAAAAAAATCATATGAGAGAGTCTTGTTAGTGAAAACCCTCACGGGCAGCGTAAGGCGATGGTGAGTAGAGAAATTAAAAATGAGATTCTTGTCTGTGAATACCCGCAAAGGGGACTATAAGGAAATGGTGAGAAAAGAAATAAGAGAGGTCGGCTGATGAAAACCCGCAAAGGGCACTACTGATCGAAAAGAGGATCCTCACAGCCATGGCATCAAAACAGTCATAGTCAAGGGTTCTCGGTTTCAAGGAAAAAGTTGATGAGTTTCTCAGAGTTCGGCGGTTTACACCGATAAAGCATCCAGTCCAAAATGCACGTCATGTTCATTGAAGTCCTCGTGTACTCCCCGATAACTCCGTCTTTCTGTTCCCGAAAGGGACACCTCTTGTTTAAACTCATTCTCCAATCCATTGTTTGTTTTCCTTTGAACCCCTTTTCGTCAATCCTTGCTCCAAAGGCTAAGGCAAAGAAGAAACATCAAGTCTGATTTACAGGGTTCTCATTTGAAGCGAAATGATATATTCGAAAGGCGCCCAGCCTCGACAAGGGTGTTGAGTCGACCCCGACTGGCCATGATTGGCTGGTGCTTTGAAATTGAAAACTTTGGAAGAAGGAAATCAAATGGAAGTTCCTATAAGGGAAAAAGAAAGTTGAAAGTTTAAGTCCCACGCGACTAACCGTCATGGAAAAATGTGGAAAGCCAAAGGTTCCCCAATGCTCTGAAATTTAAAGCTTTGGAAGAAAGAAGTCAAAAGTGAAATGCCATAAAGGCAAAATAAAGTTGAAAAATATTAAGTCCCATGCGACCAACTGTCATGTAAAAGTTTGAAAATTCAAAGGTTCTCCGAGGCCAGAAATGCAAATGTTATTCAGGAAACAACCAGTGGCAGATTGAAATCATCTTTAAAAGAAGATGGGCCAAGATCAAGTGACTGAAACACTCAAAGCCACAATACCAACCACTGTTTTGAACTAACAATTGTTCTTTGTTGAAAAAAAGGAAACATGTGCAATATAAAAGCAACCTCGCATGATACAGGTGCAACCAAAAGAAAATCCTGCAGAGATTGATTAAACCTCTACAACAGAAAACTCTCAAAAGGAAAGTTTTTTACCTTGAAAATGGTAATTACAAATACTTTATTATGTGGTTCTAAAAATGCGTGATCTATTTTAATACCAGTTGTTTAGGCAGTAGATGATGAGTATGAAGCGAGAAAAATGAAATAAGAGCCGAAGGAACGAGATTACGCAAACCAGGTATTGAAGAGAACAATCTCAAGGGTGGTCAGATAGGCCTCGAGGTCGAGCTTTAGAAGCTTGACTGGGGGCTATCGATAATGATGGAACGGTGTTTGAGGACTTAAGGATGGCCTTTTTATGATCAATAGCAAGTAATAAATGAAGAATAATTCGAGAACACTATAAATGAAAAGCAATAAATTAATGAAGCAATTATAGAGAATGTTTTTGTTAGAGAGCAGAAGGTGTTCTTGTTCTTGTATTGAATATCATATGTATTAAAAAGTGACAAGGGTCCCCTTTATATATGATGGGGAATCCCAACATAGTACATGTGTAATTAATGCAAAGAGATATGGTTGGTACAACCATTTAATGCCACGGTACGAGCATGTACTATTTTGTGTACTTTGTCAGCTTTAACCACGTTCCCCTTGGGAATTTCCTGCCTTTCCATGTTGGCCTTCGATATGCGCTGCCTCGAGGTCGAGGACCTTCAATATGTATTACCCCGAGGTCAGGACCTTCGATACGTATTGCTTCAAGGTCGAGGGCCTTCGATATGTATTGCCTCGAGGTCGAGGGCCTTCAATACGTATTGCCTCGAGGTCGAGGACATTCGATATGTATTGATACCAAACCTCGGGCCTTCGAGCCTTCCAAGCATCGAAATGACCATAAAATCGAGCTCTCCAATTTTACCGTATACAGATAGTCCCCGCGTTTCTTAGAATGAAATGATAATGGACAGTCTTGAATTCCTGGTTCTTCGATATCTTCATCATGATGTCAGTCACGTGAGGTCGTCAGCTGATGTGACAAAAAGGATACATAGAGAACGGTTCTCGAATATCCCCTGAACCGCTATTTGCCGCCCTTTAAACTTCTCCAACACGCTTTGAAAGACCTCTATAAATATTCCAACCCTTCTTTTTCAATTTTTCACCCTTTGAAACATCTTAAAACCTCTACTTAGCAGCTTTTACTTTTTCGGTAGTTTTCTTCTTCTTATTATGAAATTTTAATGCAGTCATGGTAAAAACTTCTAAAATGGTCCCTCAAAAAGAGAAAACACCTTCTTCTTTACGCTCTTCTAAGAGCAAACGGAAATTCCCCCTTGTCTTCAGGAGTGCCTCCTCGTACCCTATGAAACATCATCTGATTGTGCGGCTGATAAATCTTCGTTGGTAGTGGGCCGACGCGAGCCCATGCCTCGATATGTTCGTCCGGTGATTGACATTGAAAATGCGAAGGTTGATTGTCGTAGGGAGAAAGTGGCGCAAGTGAAAATCCCTCCATCTGAGGGAGATATAGCTATTGGTAGAGCCGGTCGGGCTATTCCTTGTTGGAGAGAAGATAACTTGAAGGTATTCTCTAGTGTCGCAGATAAATATCGATGGTGGGAAATGCTTCACCAATTCTTCTTTTCCCTGAATCTGAGTCCAAGTAAATCCACTTGTACGTTATATTTTTTGGGTGAAAATTCATCTGGGAGTCTTAATATCTTCCCGCTTGAAGTTCTTGAGTGCTTTCCTAATTTAGGGGGAACATGGCTTGTCCTGATACTGGAAAAGGCGTAGCCAAAATTGTTCTTGGTCCAGAAATCCATTTGCAAGACATTGGAAAATACACAGAAGGGAATGGGAACTGTATTACAGATGCCACCGATGTTCAAAATGAGTTGAAGGGGAGACTTTCGATCGATATTGAGAAAGCAATGAGCATGCCCGATGCAAATCTCGGAGGGAGACCCTCGAGGAGATTCATGATAAGGGATTTGGCTTCTCGGAAGAGATAGAGTAGGCTAAGGCAGACGAGATTGATGCCAAGTTCCTCCTCTGTACTGACGACGAAGCCGATGCCGTTGACGAAGAGAAAAGAGCTGGTAAGGATGCTAGTCCCAAGGGGTTTGATGAAGGCAATGTCCCCGTGGGG
>ML346448.1:73045-201980 GCA_005239505.1 Nicotiana paniculata
GGGGGGGGGGGGGGGGGTAATACGAAGTCCTCGATAATAACGACAGACTAGATCCCAAAGAAGGTAGATTAGGTTTTTCTTATTTGTGTAAGGGCTTCAGGCATGAGCCTTGTAAATACACCTCTGTGAATCTTCACTATATATAAAGGCCTCTGTTCTTTGTCATTTCTTGTATTTTCTTTGTTTTTTGGAATAGACTGTGATGCGTGTTGATAATTGGTCCGAAATTTTTGACTCTAAAATAAACACTTAGGTTTTTGTTCTTGAAGGGCGATTGGTGATAGTCGATAGCTGTCCGTGGGGGGCTCGGTCCTTGAGTCAAGGGAATGCTTTGAACATGGCTGCTGCCCTCGAGATACGACTTCGTAATGCCCGGGAAGACAACTCAATTTAATCGAGAAGGATTGCCAAGCTCGAGACCGGTCTTCTAGATATGAAGGCCGAGGGCGTGGACGCCCGGGCAGAAGCTGGAAGAGTTCTAGCGAAGGCCGATAGGAAGGTGCCTGTTATTTGAAAGATGCTTACGATGCTCGAGCTAAGCTGCGAGGAGCTTTCACCAGAGGGAGGAGGGGTGATGAACATGCCCGATGCAAATCTCGGAGGGAGACCCTCGAAGAGATGCATGCTAGGGGCTTTGACCTCTCGGAAGAGATCAAGCAGGCCGATGCGGATGAGATCGACAACAAGTTTTTTCCTTTCTTGTTGAGCAGATGCTGATATTTGAAGGCCCTCGTAGGAGCTGATCCAAGGGGCCTTTGAGGGACTTGGTCCCTAGAGTAGACTAGGTTTTCTGCTTTGTTATTTTCATAAGACTCATGTGGGAGTGTTGTAAATATGTATTTGTAATACACACACACATATATATATATATATATATATATATATATATATATATATATATATATATATATATATATAAAAGATTCTTTGGTTTGATTTGCTTGTCTATAGTTAGCCCGATGAATTCGACTTTGAGATAAAACCCTTCGGGTTATAAATTGGCCCTGAGGCTCTTTAAGCTGGCGACTCGAGCTCTTATGCTTTAGGTCGGTATGACCTTCGGTGTAGCTGGCGACTCAGGACCTTACGCTTGTTTGGCCCTGAGGCGCTTTGCTTAACTGTATTGGGCTTAGTCTCTGAGTTGGGTTTCGACTCGAGCTCAACGGCCCTCGGGTTTTCAGTTTGGCCCTGAGGCGCTTTGGGTCAGTATGACTAGTAGTTGGTGACTTGGGCTCTTACCCATAAGGTGGATACGACCAGCTAGCGACTTAGGCTCTTACGCTTTTTTGGCCCTGAAGTGCTTTAGTTAACCGTATCGAGCTTAGTCTTCGAGTCGGGTTCGACTCGATCTCAACGGCCCTCAAGTTTTCAATTTGGCCCTGAGACGCTTTGGGGTGGTATGAGCTTTAGCTGGCAACTTGGTCTCGTACGCGTAAGGTCTATGACTAGTTGGCGACTTAGGCTCTTACACTTTTTCGGCCCTGAGGCGCTTTAATTATTTGTATGGGGCTTAGTTTCCGAGTCGGGTTTCTACTCGAGATCAACGGCCCTCAGGTTTTCAATTTGTCCCTGAGGCACTCTGGGTCGGTATGACCTGTAGCTGGTGACTAAGGCTCTTACGCATAAGGTCGATACGACTAGCTGGAGACTTGGGATCTTACGCTTTAGGTTAGTACAACCTTTAACCGGTTTTTTCCATGTTTTTCAAAGTAATTGGAGGCATATGATTTTATGGAAACAGTCGGATGTCCCCGAGTTGCGTTATTTTTACCGGAGCCTTATGGCGATGGTCATCTGGCCGTAGCCTTATAGTCCCCGAGTGAGATAGCCATGGCGTCTATATAGAGGGTATGCCTTTTGGGTCTTACAAGTTTGATATATAGCCTTGACTTTGATATGGAGTTTATGCATGTTTTAAGGTCTTACAAATTTGTGCATGCGTTGCTTGAGGTCTTACAGTTTTGATGTTGCCTTATGAAGGGCTTACGAGTTTGAAGTTGCTGGCCCTGAGGTCTTACGGCTGTGAGATGACTGTCAAGGTTGGTCCTTAAGTTTGATGTTGCCTCATGGAGGGCTTATGCTATTGATATTGCCTTGTGGGGGGCTTATGAACTCGAAGTTACCTGCCCTGAGGTCTTACGGCTTCGAGTTTGATAGCTCGATGAGCCAACAATCGGGGATAGTCCCCGAGTCGGAGTTGATATTGCCTAATGGAGGGCTTATGCTGTTGATATTGCCTCGTGGAGGGCATATGAGCTCGAAGTTACCTGCCTTGAGGTCGTACGGCTTCGAGTTTGATGGCTCGATGAGCTGACAGTCGGGGAAAGTTCCTGAGTCAGAGTTGATATTGCCTCATGGAGGGCTTATGCTGTTAATATTGCCTTGTGGAGGGCTTATGAGCTCGAAGTTACCTACCATGAGGTCTTACGGCTTTGAGTTTAATGGCTCGATGAGCCGACAGTCGGGGACAGACCCCGAGTCGGACTGGATATTGCCTTATGGAGGGCTTATGTTTTTGATATTGCCTCATCGAGGGCTTATGGGCTCGAAGTTACCTGCCCTGAGGTCTCACGGCTTCGAATTTTTCGTGACTCGGTGGAGTGGCTGTCGAGGACAAATCCTGAGTGCTTGATAAATTTTTGGCCCTGGGCAGTCTCTTTTGGAAATAGCAAAATTCTTTGATGTGCGAAATGTTTTGATGATAGAAGGTACTTCTCTGATTACTTGGCACAAGTATACATGTTTTTACCATTGAGGGTTCGATTATTCTATGCGGACACGGTTCATTCGATCATTTGGTCCGATACATTATTCTCCTGTCGAGACCCTCTTCGGCATATTCTAGTGACCTCCTGGGGGCAGGCCCCTCAATATTAGAGGTTGATCGAAGAGAATACTTGAATACTTGGTGATTTCTCCTTAGGTAACATATGGATGATTCCTCGTTAAAAACCATGCCGGTAAAACCCTTTAGGGATAACATCCTACGTGAGGGAAAAAGAGTGCAACGCATGCTTTAAAACCTAAGGCCTTCGAGTTGAGGGGTGCTTCGACTCCTTTGAATTGACTACCTGCATGCAGGTTAGCGTAAAGTGTGATAGAAAGAGGGAGGGTTGTACCTTAGATGCGATGGTGCTCAAGACTTGATATGCTTTGGTTATCTCTTCCGAGGACCTGTCACGGTCCTTTGTTTGTCCCTACGAGGATGTATTTTTTGATTGTTACTTGGTTGTTTGCTTGTTTTTTGGCTCCTTTAATGTAGAAGGTGTCGGTGTCACATCTTGCATTGCGAACATTTGTTTTGATGTGCGCTGCTCTCCGTATACTGTTTTTACTCCATCCTTTGTAGGGAACTTCATCACTTGGTGAGGGGTTGATGACACCGCCTTCATATTGTGAATCCATGGCCTTCCAAGTAATCCGTTATAACTCATGTCACCTTCGATGACATGAAACTTGGTATGCTAAATTGTACCGGCCACGTTGATTGGGAGGGTGATTCCCCTTTCGTTGTTTCGTTTGCCATGTTGAATCCATTGAGGACTCGAGAGCCGGGCATGATCTGGTCGAGCAACCCGAGTTGCTCTACCACCCTCGACCTAATTATGTTGTCCGAGCTACCGGATCTACGAGCACACGTTTAATTTGAAATTTATTGAAAAGAAAAGAAATTACCAGTGCGTCATTGTGAGGTCGAGATAAGGTTTATATGTCCTCTTTGCTGAATGAAATGGCGTCTTTAGGTACGTAGCTCCGAGTTCGCTTTTCCCTTGGGATGGATACTTTTGTTTGCTTAAAATTAGGTCCTAGAGGGACGTCGACTCCACCAATAATCATGTGGATGACGTGTTGTGGTTCTTCTATTTCATTTTTTATGTTTGCCTCTCTTTCCCGAAATTGATTTTTAGCTCGGTCGCTGAGGAATTAGTGAAGGTACCCTTTCCTGACCAGGTTGTGGTTGCAAATGCGACACTTTCCTCGAATTTGCGAAGGCAGCATAGTTGTGAAGGCATCACAATTACGATTGTTTCTTCGCATTTGCGAAACTCAGGTCGAAATTGCGACATCTGCAGCTGATAACTTTGGACTTAGACGAGATTTTTCATTCATTCTCCCATTTTTCAAAACCTAAACTTCAAGAGGAGATTTTCCAATGACCAAATCTTCCCCAAATCATAGGTAAGTGATTTTTAACTCTTTTCTTTCAATCTTTTACTTCCTTTAACAAGATTTCAACCTAGAATCAAGGATTTTTATGGTGGATGGGGATTTTGTGTAGAAAACTAGGGATTTCGAAATTTTGGGATTTAGACCTCAAATTGATGTCAGATTCCAAAACCAATTGTGTATCCGGGTTCGGGGTGAATGGGTAATCAGGTTTTGGTCTGAATGTCGAGTTTGGACCAAGCGGGGCCGGGTGTTGACTTTTTTAAATATGAACTAAATTGAACCGTAGTTATCGGGGATGATTCCTAAGTCTTATGTTGAATCATTTGGTTGGAAATTTGCTAGATATTGTGGACTCGGAGGCTAATTTGAAAGGCAAAGTTGTGATTGAGCGTTAAGGGATATTGGGAGCGAGGTAAGTATTGTGTCTAACTTTGGCTTGAGGGAATAGGTATTGTGTGACTATTTTCTACGTATTTTTCTCTTGAATACGATGTATAGGTGAGGTGACGAGCACCCATGCGATGTAGTCGAGTCACAGCATGCGAGTGAAATTCCATTCTTGTAAATTTTGTAGTCTTAAATCCTATTATCCATGCTAATTGTTGTTATTGCAATGTTGGGAGACCTATATCTGGTTTCGCCGAGGTTGATAAATTTGTGAATATTGATTCAAGGTTGAGATGTTAAATTGTGAAATAAATCATTGATGAAATATTGATTTCTTTGTGAAACTTCTCTCTATCCATTGTTATTGATTTATTTATAATGTGAGGAAGAGTGTAAAGCACGGAGGGTGATGTCGTGCATGATTTATTCATATTGTGAGGAAGAGTGTAAAGCACGAAAGGTGATGCCGTGCCATGATATGTTAGGTTTAATACACGAAAAGTGATGTCGTGACATGATATGAGAGTGATAAAGCACGAAGAGTGATGTCGTGTATATTATGTGAGGTTTAATGCACGAAGGGTGATGCCATGCCGTTTCATTTATATATTGGTGAGGTTGAGAGTAAAAGCACGAAAGGTGATGCCATGCAGTTTTTCATTGTTGTCTTAATTGCTTAATTTATTTGAGGATTTCTGTTCAAATTGTTCCTTTTTATTGTTTTCTCACTTCTTATATTGTGATTCCCCATTGCATGTTTCCATCCCATTATTCCTGCTTCATTTCTTTGTTTACCGTTGTTTCAATTAGTATGATTATACTGTTCAGATTTTATGTGGTGTCTTGTCCTAGCCTCGTCACTACTTCACCGAGGTTAGGCTCGATACTTACCAGTACATGGGGTCGGTTGTACTGATACTGCACTCTGAACTTTCTGTGCAGATCTAGGTATAGGTCCGAGCTGATTCTAATTCGTAGTTGACTTCACTGCAGGAGACCCGAGGTAGATCTGTCGACGTCTGCATATTCTTGGAGTTTCTTCTTTTATATTCATTCACTGTTTATTTAGTTCAGAATAGGTTTACGGTTTTCTTTCATCCAAATACTTGTAGTAAATTCTTAGTAGTTCGTGAGTTGTGACTCCAGACCCTAGGTAGCTAGACATACAGTTTTCACATGCGCACTATTACTATGCAAGTTTCAATTTTCTTACTTTAATTATTATATGTTTAGTTGTAGTGGTTCTCAGTATCTTGTAAGATTACTATGATGCAAACTTCTGATGTTGGCTTGCCTAGCATGTGCAGCGTTAGGCGTCATCACGGTCCCGACGGTGGGAATTTCGGGTCGTGACATAATAGTTCTCCTTGTGAAACACTCTGATGGTGCACTCTAGAATAGTACATTTAGATATGAATACCAGAATGTCTAGACAAATTTAGAAGATTGGAATTGGAATCCAAGAAGGGATAAATATTTACCTTTGTATGGCTCCCGTCCATGGTAAAGAGAGAATGATAGGCGACCTGAAGATCCAGTGGATAGAGGAAGGGGAGCTAAAAAGCGAAAAATGCTTTGTTGAAGTTGTCAGAATAAGGTAATAGACGAAAATATTAACAGGATAATAAGATAAACTATTATGAGTAAGATGTGATAAATGGGTGATAGCGGTGAATCAAAATATGATATGATGACAGAGTCTATAGTCAAGTGAAGGAAAAGACAGGAGGTGACAGGCCTTGAGACAATAAAAAAGTATAGGCCAAAAGTCACATCTTCATTTTGAGATATGATTTGGTGAGTCCAACGTTATTACCATAATGAAAATTTTGACCCCCAGAGTAATAGAAATAAGTATGAGCTAGTGAATAAAATAAATGAACATGAATTACGGACAAAATGATTGGATAATAGTCGGAATCATGAGAATTCCAGAGATCGCATTGCAGCAATAATAGATGGACAACAAAAGAATAACCTTTAAAGGTCATTCAGGAAGATGCTTCCCTAAAGCAAGTACTGTGAGCGAAGTAAAGCTTAAGAAACTGAGTGTTCCAGTTATACTAGCTGTCACGGTCGTGTGTAAGATATTCAATTATCCTTGTTACAGGTGGGTTAGTGCAAGGCGAGATAGATGCCAGTGAAGATGTGAAAAAGATTCTAAAGATGATGAGTTAACTATGGAATATAAAAGGAAGATTCAGTAAAAAGGCGAAAGAAATGAGATTGCATTTATTCAGACCCTACAGATATGTTACAACTCAAGAACTTTATGCAAGCATGGCGTCAGGGAGAGGCAGTAAGGGTTCCCGCACTAGATGTTATTAATAAATAAGTGCAAACGAACATTTGATACGTAAGGAGAAAGTACGAGAGGTAAGTTATGACAAAGGAAATAACCCAATAGAGATTACGCAAAATATAGGCATGAGAATGGACCAACGGGTAGTTAGTAGTTGATTTAGGAAGAGTATAGTTATTTATAGAAAAAAAGGTTGTCACGCCCCAAAACTTAGGGACGAGACCGGCGCCTAACCGGATGAACCCGGTCAAGTGGACCTGGATTGCCTTTCCTACCCAACACATTTCCCCGTGTTCATAATGTACATTTGTAAGTGAAACAACATAATAGAATCAAAGCATGCATTTACAACATAAGTCAAATTTCCTCTTTTAACATTTTCAACGTTTAATCTTCCCAAAACATACATTCCAAAATACAACACTCCCGATACGGGATCATGATTACAAAGAGTACAACAACTACCCTAAATACAAATATACAACCCACATAATGTCTACGGAGCCTCTAAAGATACGGAGAAGAGTATATAGACTTGCCGGCAACAAGGCCCTGGCCATACCTTAACAGAACAAAATATATAAAATAAGATGGAATACACTACACACGACCCCGAAAGGAAGTGGGGCTCACCAAAACTGCTGAGGAGATGAAAAGAAGGCACCACTATCGGTGGACCGAGCTACCTGCTATAGAACCACCTACATCCATATAAAATATGTAGCGCACCCAGAAAAAGGGACGTTAGTACCATGGAATAGTACTAGTATGTATGAACAAGCTTTATTCTAAGTAAAATCAAACAATACAAAGATTGGAGGCAGTCAAACAAAACCTGACAATTACTGCACAGAGATACAGAAAACACAAACGAGAGTTCCACAGTTTTTTATTTCGATCGTTCTCCTGTTGCGGCGCTCAACCTGATCCCACCTTAAAATGATATTCCACCCTTATTACTTCTACTGCAGTGTGCAACCCGATCCCATCTTACAATCACATTACACCCTTATTACTTCTATTGCGGCGTGCAACCCGATCACATCTTACAATGACATTACACTCTTATTACTTCTGTTGCGGCATGCAACCCGGTCCCACTTTACAATTCTGTTGCGGTGTGCAACCCGATCCCACTTTACAATTCTGTTGTGGCATGCAACCCGATCCCACAGTATAATTCTGTTACGGCGTGCAACCCGAACCCACCTTCCAATCATATTTGATAACAACATCAACCAATCAATTCAATCGCAAGGATTTTCATCATCAACAATATACATTCGTAAAAACCAAGTAACCATGTGAAATCAAGGCCATAGTAATCTTTACCAAACAGTGGGTCATATATGGCATACCATCAACATATAGTTTAGTTAGATAAATCCACATTTCCTTTCCATTACTTTCTACAAAGCATTTCGCACTTAGATACATTTAAGAATTTGGTTCGTTATCATTTCTTTCATTTTGCAGCACATCCTCTCATACCGATGTATTAAACAATTAACGAGTTTTGCATGATAGAATAAGCACAAAGAATCACCTTTTCACAATCTCATATAGCATGGTGGCATGGTAATCAATTAGGATAATCAGAGAACAAAATCTTACGCCTCAACACATTAGAACAATCGATTCACATGTGCATAAGCCAGAAACTCATACCGAATGCTCGGACACTAACAAGGTGACTCTACGAAGATTAAAGTAAGCCATACATACCTCGAGTCAAAATTACCCTTTAATATCTATCCCAAATCACCGAACCTTCTAACGCCTTCAATATAATTTACAAGATGCCATGTTTAGACTTAGAATTAGAAATCATGAACTCATTTGGGCATTTTATCAAACACTATGTGATCCTTTTGAATATTTTATCCCCTTTTTAGTGAAAGATTGCCCTAGCTTACTTCCCTTTGCTAGATTATAGAAGATTATTCACATCCATGCAAGGTCATAACTTTCCTCTTCAAGAACCAACCTATGTGTGTTCTATTCTAACTAAAATCTTAGAATTTATTGAAATGGGGTGAAGACTTACCTCTTATGGTGAAGGAGATGACGATTACTCGATAATTTCCGGACCTGAGTAGCGATGATGGACAAATTTGGGGAAGATGAGGAATTTTCTCACTAGAACCCACTCTCACTTCTCTCTATTTTGATCATATACTCTTTAAAAATGAAGGGGAGGGGTGTTTTATTAAACAAGGGGTCGGGTTTTAAAATTAGAAATTAGAAGCCCCGAAGAAGGTATACGGTCAGGAATGCGATCGCATTCCTGTTATGCGGTCTGCATACCTATTGCACAAATGGCCTTTAGATGGGCCAAAAATGAAAGCAGACTGCCCAGGTATGTGACCACTATGCGGTCTGCATACCTGTTATGTGATCGCATATTGCGTCGCATAACTCCCTCCGCAAAAATAGAGGTGCAAGAATGCAACAACTATGCGGCCCGCATTCGTGAAATGCGATCGCATTATGGGCCGCATAGTTGTCCTCAAAATGGACGGCAACTGTCTAGGTATGCGACCACTATGCGGTCCGCATACCTGATCTGCGATCGCATAGTGGACCGCAGACCCGCACAATTCTGGAAAATTTTATCTTTTAAGTTCCGGGGTACTTTTTACTCCACAAGGGTCCGTTTTAAGAATTTCTACAGTTATAAACACATGGGGACTCATTCGGTCATTGTTTTTAGACTTGAAATTTTACGGGTCTTTACAAAGATATAGATAAATTAACATATCATGTAAGATAAACATAGTGAAACCTAACATAGGGTATTCAGTCTCGCAGATATGATGATATCGTGATCCTTGAGAAATATTCAGATAGAAGTTGGTGTAGTTAAAGGTACCGTATAAGTGTTACGGAAAAAAGAATTACCACTGGGTAGATAGTCCAAATTTCAGTTCATAAGCTACCCTACGAGTACAATGGCGCGAATGTAAGTAACTAAGAATAAATATAGGCGAGTAAGAACATTGCAAATTTTGTCGGGTGTACGATGTAATAAGCCCGTAGCTTTACAAAAGTCATATGGTCTCCCTAAGTACTATAATGAAAGGCTAGCTGAGGAAATAAGGAAAAAGGCTTCAATGTAAGCATAGTGACCTAAAGAAGAAATGATATTGTAAGAATAGTTTCACTACAACATTGTATGCACTCCATAAGAAAGTGGCACCTATCGTCAATGATGAATGGGAGTAAAATAAAAAGTACCATTCGAGATCATATGAGTTGCACAAAATTCCAATATATGTAGGCACTATGATAATCCAAGTATTCATGTAACAAGTGGAAGAATGAACAGGAAAAGTAATTGCTTACTTTTAAAGAAAATTAACAAGGCGCAGAAGTAATTATTGGATCAATAACCCAGAGTTAGTTACATTATGAACATAGTTAAGAATTTGGAGTGTTATCCATGCAGCATGACATTCATACAGCTATAGGGGATTCCAATATAAGTTAAAAGAAAGAATTGAGTCCACGTCACAAATAGAGGCTTGAATTGTTAGAAGGTTATATCATGGATGTTCCATAGCATCGACAAAAGGCTAAAGTAATAACTAATATCCTGAGCTGCAGATCGGAAGATTGATTAAGACTACATAAAGGCTGATAGAGAAGAGGAAGCTAAATAGTTACATCAGCTAAGTGAATCAGGAGTATGATATTAGACCCAGATAATTATAAAAATCGTGATTTAAAACATTGTAGAATCACTCCAATTATTAGAGGTACAAAAGAGATAGTAAAACGGCCATATTCTATAATGGCACTATGAGAGATATAGTTAGAAGAGTACCAGCCTCATGAGAAGTCAGTATGAATCTTCCGTCGGATTGTGTATGCACATGAGGTGCAAGTATTATAGTAGATCTTTAAGGTGTGGATGTGAATTCGACCTACATGGAAGGGTGGTTATGAAAGAGATAGAAGATACGACGCGAGATTTAAAGGTAAGTAAGGTAAAAGTGAAGAATGTAGAAGATGCCCAAGTACAGAAGGTTGTAAATAATGTATACTTAAAAAAGAGATCTAGAAGCGTTGTGATGCAGTGTCCAGAATTGATAGTAGTGTCGTTAGTATCATATCTTCAACCCTATGGTTTCCAGTACCGAGGGGTGTAGTTAAGAGAGTAAATAAGAGTTAGAGATGGCGTGATGTATCGATTGATGTTCCAGAATAACATAAGGAAATCTATGGTGCTAACAAGTTAAAGGAAGGTTGCGAGTAGTAAAAATAGATATTTGTAGGTCACAACCTAAAGTATGGTAGAGAGACAAGGTTTTAGGTAGACAGGAGCAAGGATAAGAAAAGGTGGGTGAGAAGATGACGAGAATAGTTATGTCCTCGGTATTAAACCCATCACAACAAGAGAGTTGATGGTATCTGTAAGTTATAAAAAGCTCAGTATAGCCTGAATGAAGTTGGAGGAGTTTAAGACTAGGAGAATATCGAAGAGATGGAATGCTGCCCTAGTGGTAAAATAAGGGTGCAATTGTGGTAGATATTATGATTAAAATAAAAGGGATTTCATGAATCATACAGGGTTAAAATACCCCCATAAGGTGAATCACATTGGGATGATATGAAATACACTTATTGAAGTATAGTACTGTCCCAAAGAGGATCATGCAAAGAACTTCAAATGTTCCCTGATGAGACATGAGCCCTAGTGGCAATATATGACATAAGAGGTTTCAAGTTTCCAGTGGTAGATTATAAATCAACATTAAGGTGAATAATAGATGGATAAAAGTTCTGAAGTATGAGATGAGATTAGACTATCATTCTTAATATGAACAGTAATGATGAAGCATTAAGGGACTTAGATTTATACATATAGGATAAGCAATGAGAGAGTAACCTAGAGTTGGGTAGAAGAACTTAGTAATAATAAACTGAAGTAAGTGTTATGGTATAGTATAAGCTACCTAGATGTAGTAAAGACATAAGCATAACTAACCGAGGCTATGAAACAAGATATACCAATAGTCACTAGTTCGACAAGTACCGAGCGAAGAACATCAGTACACATATAGATGCCCAGAGGGACAACTTGTCAAAGTTCTGTATATATTTCCAAAGTAAGGCATACTGTCACGACCCCAAATCTAAACTGGATGTGATGGCGCCTATCGTAATACTAGGCTAGCCAAATTATTGAGTATAACATTAGGGATTTTCCATTTAATACAAAATTATCCGATATTTCATAATAATTCCTGCTTTTAAGCATTTCAAAACAATAAAAGTGGATAAAACATTTAAGCACAACCTCAACACCAGTAGTCATCAATCATCAGCAACTAAGAAGTACTACAATCCGGTACTAGTTCTGTAATACAAATATGTCCGGGAAATAAAATATAATGACAGAATAGGAAGGAGAAAGGGTAGGCTGTGGGGGTTGTGCAGCTACCTTGCAGTCTCCGAGAATGCTCTAAAGAGAGTAAATCAGCTATCACTCAGTCCCGACTCCTGAATCTGCACACAAGGTGCAACAAGTAACGTGAGTACGCCAACTCAGTAAGTAACAATTATAACTAAAGACTTGAGTGCAGTGACAAGTATTTAAAAATCATGTAAATCCAAATAATAAGCGACAGTAGAAATAAATGGATCAAGTCAGGAATCTACATTTCGTACATTTAATAAAACTCTAGTTTTCCATTTATAATCTCGTATAAAACATTTGTTCAACATTATCATTAGAGGCTCAGTGTAAAGAAGAGTGAAAACATTAGTTTCATAAAAATATAAGCCCCTCGGGCACAATATCACTCACAAACAAAGCCTCTTGGGCAAGCCTCTCATTCACTCGTAACTCAACTCTCAACAGTCAATGCTCACGCTCACAACTCTCGCTCAACATGTACCATATAATAACCGTCGCGATGTGCAGCCCGATCCATATATAATCGACTACGCTCACTGCGGGTGTACAGACTTCGCAGGGGCTCCTACAACCCAAACACAATATCGCTGCGGCGTGTAGCCCGATCCAATATATCTCTCTCCGGCGTGGCGTGCAGCCCGATCCATCACCATCCTCACAATTCGGCTCTCGACCACACTTAGTCATCATCCTCACAAGCCACTCGGGCAACTCATCACAAATCACGAGGACTCAGCCCAAAATTTATCTTTCATTTGTTTGAAAACTAAGTGATAAACAGGAATGAACAGTGAACAAGTATAAATCACGACTGAGATTATTTTTCTATCAAAACAGTGTGAGAATAGTATTAAAACACCACTGAGGGTCCAAACAGGTCGGCACAAGGCCCCAAACATGGCGTACAACCCAAAAAATAGTATAAATCTCTAAAATAAGGGATATCATATGATTTCAAATCAAATACGCGGTTTAATAGTCACTACGGGACGGACCAAGTCACAATCCCTATCGGTGCATGCCCACACGCCCGTCACCTAGCATGTGGGTCACCTCATTTGTCAAAACAATACGAAATACCGAAGTTTCATACCCTCAGGTCTAGATTTACAATCGTTACTTACCTCAAACCGGCCAAAGTCCTAACCCACGACGCCTTTGCTTCTTGACTCGGCCTCCAATTGCTCAGAATCTCAAATAAGCTCCAAAAAGATCCCCAAATCAGCTGCAAATCCACCCCAAACAGCCATGAAAAACACCTTCTTCTTCCTCCCAATATACCACCAATTTTAGCTCAAAAAACCAGGTCAAAAACATCCATTTCTCAGCCAAGAAACGCAACTGAAAATCAGCTGAATAACAGCCATCAACACTCAATTTTTTCTCCTATAAATCCATCTCGTACCAGCTGGAAATTTACACCAAATGACCACTATTTTCAGCTCCGAACCAACCCAAGACATACCTTTAAGCCTGCCAAAATATCACCTGAAACACCTTTGAACAGCTGCTATGAAACAACTCAAAACTCAGCAGAAAAGATGCAGCAACATAGCCATAAAAATAAGTCATGAAAAGCATCCAAAAATGATCCAAAATCAGCCCCAAAACCGACACCAGAACACCAGCTGAAACGCCCATTCAAAAAAACATCAAAACCACCCCCAAAATCATGCCAAATAGCCCCAAATTGTGCAAAAAAAACAACCATTAACGAAGCTCCAAAAATAGATCTCCATCTTATCATTGGAACCACCTAAAATGTGGAAAACAGTCCCCTTTCACAAAAACAGCAACTCCAAAAATTGAGCTCGGGGTTGATGTCGAGTTTTTTCTGGTTGGGTCTCTGTCGTGATCTTGTGTACCGGTCATTTGATTTTCTTTCTGGTCAATTGCTTGCCTCTGGTTATTGAGATTTGTTTGATGGGGATTCCATATTAATTCAACTCATTTTTTAAAAAAGAAATCTTTTGTGAAGAAGGTGTGTCTATTTATTTCTTATAATGTGTTTTGCTAGTTTACATGCTTAGTTTGTTGTTGCCATGTGATTTGAATTAGTTGTTGATCCAATATGTGATTAACATTCGCGGATAAATTTGGTGAAAAATGATGACCTGATAAATTTGAACAGACATAAAAAATGACACTACGAACCTGTTCCTTCTTCCGGAATTCCATTCCGACCCCGGTAGCTAATTTTCCACTGTTGACCGGATATCGCCAAAAATCCGATTTCGCCAATTTAAGCCTAATTCTACTCCGGACCTCCGAATAACATTCGGATCACACTCCTAAGTCCCAAATCACTTAACGAAGCTATCTGAACCATAAAATCCACATCCCGAGATCATTCACCCATAAGTCAACTTTCGGTTGACTTTTCCAACTAATCAACCAATTTAAGAGACTAAGTGTCTCATTTCTCTCAACAACCGCTCCGAACCCGGACCAGCCAAGCTAACACAATATCATAGAGTTGAACCACATATAATGAAGCATAGAATAGGGGGAAACAGGGCTAAACTCTCGGAACGACCGATCGGGTCGTTAGATTCTCCCCCACTTAAACATACGTTCTTCCTCGAACGTGCCCAGAGCTGTTCCAAAAGCCATCAAAATTGCCGTGTAATCCTACCATGCACATACCCGGAGGTGATCCCATGTCACACTCTCCCATATAGGTCCAATAGCACAACATAGCTGAAATTTTGCAATCCAACCTAACCCATAAACCTTAGAACCAAATTTCCACTTCTGACACAATTTATGAGATCAAAATCCCACATCTATAAACTGAATAAATCTGAACACGTTGTATCAATCCATATCCATAACCCAAGATGTAGTCACATGATATACCATATGCCTCAAACACTCATAGCGATAACTCCTAATCACAATAGCTGCTCAAAACAACCCAATACCGGTAAATAACCTCTTATCAAGCAAAGCCTCGTTCTAACACTTTCATATACTGCCAATGATGAAAGAAACACACAGAAACAAGTAACCATTCGTCTGATCAGCCAGTCTTGGAGCCCCCCCCCCCNCCAACCTCCGAATATCATCCTTCCAACTATGTTGTAGTCAATTCTGATAGTATTCATTCTAGGTCCAATGACATTTTCTCATCCAACACGACCACTCTGATGACATGACACATTAATACAATCCAAATCAATAAAATGTGCAACTCGTGCACCCAAAAGAAACATCCCAACGTACTCACATCATAGAAAAGATTCACTCGAGAGCACTATCCTACGAGATTAACAAGTACCATCACAACACACGAATCTGACACCAAGGGTCATACCTCTACATAACTCCACTACAATGCGTGATCACATCCAACACTGGTCCACATGAAATACCTAAAACCACCTTGCTCAAAATCAATAACCATGCACAATTCGTCATCAAGTACTCAAGGTGCATTGCCGTAATCACGGGGAATCAGATGATACCATGACACACGAACCCGAAAGAACATAACCAATACTTCTCAATCCCGCAATACCCAATTACTTACCCTACTCAAATCCCGCTATAAAGCCCAAATAGATCCGCGCCATATGCATATAACCAACAATCACCACTCCTCGCAACAACAGTAACTCATAGATCACTCTAGAATACGAATAAACTCAATGACAATCAAATGGTACATCCCTCAACAATAGAAATTCAGAGTCAACAATTCCGACTCGGTGCAGAACACACACCCATACTGGCCTACCAATGAACTCTAAATCAACTTTGGTCCCCCGCAACAGATAGATAACTCTCTGAAAGTTCACAATGACTGATTCAGGCCACATACTAACATCTTACTAGCCTTGCTCGCATCTTCACAACCCATAACCACAAAATAACCTGTTTATAAGAACTCTCAGTCTCGAAGTCCATGAAGCGCAAAAATCACCATATCTGATCCTAACTCCACCGCTCAAATATATAATACACCTCTAATACTCATTCATTCCATGAGGGATACCCCTATAATTTTTCCGTCCCACCAAGAAAACTTGAATATCAGCAGTCGATCCAACAAGAGAGCGTCGCAATACCAATGAAGCACCCTTAACTCAAACACATTACCCTTTCTGAAATGTATACCCTCATAAAGCCACAACAATTACTGATATCCTCTACCTAGTCATCTGAATTTGCCAATGCTGCCTAAGAATTTATGAGCTTCTTTCCAGAACTGAAATGTGACCTCACACATGCAAATATCAACTCTACACAACATACTGCATACACCATGCCATCCTCCGATAAATATGAGAACTTCATAATCACTTCCGAGCCACAAGCAACTACGTACTCAACTAGCCAAGAAATTTTTCATTTGATCCCATCTAACGACCAAAATCACTATACACCACATGCTTCTCATGCCAATATAAGATATACATCTCTAACTGTGGTATAAACCATCAAGAACTCGCTGAATCCCATTTTCACAAAACCAAACCGCCAGGACTGAATTCTTCTAACTCAACCACGCTACGCAGTTCACCAAAAACCCAAGAACCTTGCCACGAATCACACGTAGAGCCTCACCACATCATAAGCACCCAAAGAATCGATCTTACTCATTACCATGCCGATTCAATCGACTACTAAGCTGTCATATTTCTCCGAGTTCCTTCCGAGTTACCTTCTAATTGATTCTTGCCCTTGCCATGGTACCAAAATCCCCAACCAGAAATCACCACGCGAGATCCTAGCACATAACCACATCGCCTAAGGCTCATAAACCACTAAGTATCTATTAAGCACCCCAAAGTACCACATCTCAAATACTACCACAAAAGGGACTTTCGATGAATTCAAGCTATCCTTCCCTTTCATGATACCAGAATGTAAAATCCACAATGATATATAAATATCACAATTCTTGATGCCTTCCAATGAAAAATCTCAGTTTCTAGCAAAATACACATCTTTAAGATTCCCAATTCTCAATTAAGATGATCAAATAGATCGAACGACCTGTACCCCATTAACACACAAACACCCAAGGGAGTAACCCACACTCCTAATCAACCAAACAAATTCCTACTCCGCACACTCTACACCTTTTACAAATACAACTCAAACTTTCAATAAAACCCAATTACCCTTAAAGTATATTACAACATGTTTCCAAAATTTCCATTACTCGAGTCATTCTCAAACTCCACCTTTGCATTCTATAACAGATACACCAGTATACCTCGAACTGAAACCAATACACCACATAATCGCGCAACTAACTTACCAATAGCAGGCTCCTCCACTTGGCTCAAAGCCATAGATCAAGATAAACAATAACTCATAATGCTTATACGCTTTCACTGCCATAATACCACAGTGAAATTCAACTAAGCCCTTCATAAGCTCATATAACACAAACCACCTAATATATAAAATCATCTGCAAATCTCGCAGTCACCATTGAAATAGCCGTGCCAACTTCCACAAGTGATCTAAACTCAAATTGCAACATATATCATTTACTAGTAAGGGAGGAATTGCTACAAAACCACATAAGGATCACATAACTTCAGGACACCCCGCGGGAGATAACCCTGCCTGTTAGCCTCAAACTGATATCTCTCTATGTCATTCCTAAAATCATAGATGTTACACAATCACTTTACCCTCCTGCATTTAAACACAACCAACTCCTACCCTTGAGGTATCACAATACGCGGTATAAGAACCTGAAGCTGATGGCAATACCAACACTGGAGTTGAGGTCAAAGCAGCCTTGAGCTTCTGAAAGCTCTCCTCACACTCGTCCGACCACCTGAACGAATCACCCTTCTAGGTCAATTTGGTCGAAAGCAAAGAAATAGAGGAAAACCCATCTACAAAGCAACGGTAATACCCCTCCAACGAACAAAGCTCCTAATATCTGAAGCTAAGGACAGCCTGGGACAACTCTGTACCGCCTCTATCTTCTTCGGATCAACATGAATACCCTCAATGGCCACCACGTGCCCCAAGAAAGCTACTAATCCAAGCCAAAATTCACACTTGGAGAACTTTGCATAAAGCTTCTCCTCCCTCAATCTCTACAATACAACTCTCAAATGCTGAGCATGCCCCATCCTGGCTACAAGAATATACAAGAATGTCATCAATGAACACAATAACAAACGAATCCATATGTGGCTAAAACACGTTGTTCATCAAATGCATGAATGCTGCTGGGGCATTGGTCAGCCCAAAATATATCACCAGGAACTTATAACACAACATCAAGACCCACTTCACTCCACAACTAAACTACATAAGATGTCCTTCCATACACTCACAACTCGAGGCCATATGTCAACTCAAGACAGGAGTCAAGCACTCAATAGTTCTTGCTACCTCTCCAGCCAATTTGTTTTGTCATAATCAAACAATCTGAACACGTCTGACCATCAAATCACACTCTCCACATAGTCGTCAAGTCATAAAATCCCATCAATAAGGACACAAACGGACATATAATTCCCCAAATACACGTGCTCACACAATCAAAATCTCAGCACTCAAGCCACAGATAAAACACGGCCTCAAGTCCTCAAGACTGGCCCATTATCAACATGCTAAAGTCACATCTCGCACTTCATCCATGGAAATCACAAGTCGTCGAAGCACAACTCATACTGAGCGCTCATGTGCGCATTCGAATACATGGAAGGAATTCAAAGAGTTACGCTTTTGGATGAATAAATGGATTCGCACGACAAGAATTCAAGAATGTGAGATTTTTCCTAAGAGTTCTGCATCCTCTCGAAGATAAGTACAAACTTCTCTGTACCTATTAGCAAGACTCTACTAAACCTGCTCATGACTGGTGAATCCTATGTAATCTAGGCTCTGATACCAACCTGTCACGACCCCAAATCTAAATTGGCCGTGATGGCGCCTATCGTAATACTAGGCTAGCCAATTTACTGAGTATAACATTAGGGGTTTTCCATTTAATACAAAACTATCCGATATTTGAAAATAATTCCCGCTTTTAAACTTTTCAAAACGATAAAAGTGGATAAAACATTTAAGCACAACCCCAACACCCGGAGTCATCAATCATGAGCAACTAAGAAGTAATACAATCTGGTACTAGTTCCGTAATACAAATAAGTCCGAGAAATAAAATATAATGATAGAATAGGAAGGAGAAAGAGTAGGTTGAGGGCGTTGTGCAGCTACCTTGCAGTCTCCGAGAATGCTCCAAAGAGAGTAAATCAACTATCTCTCAGCCCCGACACCTGAATCTGCACACAAGGTGCAGGGAGTAACGTGAGTACGCCAAATCAGTAAGTAAAAATTATAACTAAAGACTTGAATGCAATGGCGAGCATTTAAACATCATGTATATCCAAATAATAAGCGATAGTAGAAATAAATGGATCAAGTCAGGAATCTACATTCTGTACATTTCATAAAACTCTAGGTTTCCATTTAAAATCTCGTATAAAACATTTGTTCAACCTTATCATTAGAGGCTCAGTGTAAAGAAGAGTGAAAATAGTAGTTTCATAAAATATAAGCCCCTCGAGCATAGTATCACTCACAAACAAAGCCTCTCGAGCAAGCCTCTTAGTCACTCGTAACTCAATGCTCAAGAGTCAATGCTCACACTCACCACTCTCGCTCAACATGTACCATATACTAACCGCTGCGGTGTGTAGCCCAATCCATATATAGTCGAATGCGCTCACTGGGGGCGTACATACTACGGAAGGGCTCATACAGCCCAAGCGCTATATTGCGGCGGCGTGCAGCCCGATCCAATATATCTCGTTGTGGCGTGCAGCCTGATCTATATATATAACGCTGTGGCGTGCAACCCGGTCTATCACTATCATCACAATCCGCCTCTCGACCTCACTCAGTCATCATCTCATAAGCCACTCGGGCAACCCATCACAAATTACGAGGACTCAGCCAAAAATTTATCTTTCATTTGCTTGAAAACTAAGTGATAAATAGTAATGAATATTGAACAAGTATAAATCATGACTGAGATTATATTTTCTCTCAAAACAATGTGAGCATAGTAGTAAAACACCACTAAGGGCCTAAACAGGTCGGTACAAGTCCCCAAACATGGCATACAACCCAAAAGAATAGTATAAATCTCTAAAATACGGAATATCATATGATTTCAAATCAAATACGTGGCTTAATAGTTGCTACGGGACAGACCAAGTCACAATCCGTACCGGTTCACGCCCACATGCCCGTCACCTAGCATGTGGGTCACCTCATTTGTCAAAACAATACGAAATACCGAAGTTTCATACCCTCGGGTCTAGATTTACAAGTGTTACTTACCTCAAACCGGCCAAAGTCCTAACCCACGACGCCTTTGCTTCTTGACTCGGCCTCCAATTGCTCCGAATCTCAAATAAGCTCCAAAAAGATCCCCAAATCAGCTGCAAATCCACCCCAAACAGCCATGAAAAATACCTTCTTCTTCCTCCCAAAATACCACCAATTTTAGCTCCAAAAACCAGCTCAAAAACATCCATTTCTCAGCCAAAAAATCCAACTGAAAATCAGCTGAAAACAACCATCAACACTGAGTTTTTCCTCCTATAAATCCATCTTGTACCAGCTGCAAATTTACACCAAATGGCCACCATTTTCAGCTCAAAACCGACCCAAGACACACCTTTAAGCCTTCCAAAATACCACCTAAAACACCTTTGAACAACATCTATGAAACAACTCAAAGCTCAGCAGAAAAAATGCAGCAACACAGCCATAAAACCAAGCCACGAAAATCATCAAAAACATACCCAAAAACAGTCCTAAAATTGACACCAAAACACCAGCTGAAACGCCCATTCAGAAAAACATCGAAACCACCCCAAAAATCATGCTAAAATAGCCCCAAACTGTGCAAAAAAAAACAACCTTGAAAGAAGCTCCAAAAATCGAACTACGTCTTATCATTGGAACCACCTAAAATGTGGAAAACAGTCCCCTTTCACAAAAATAACAACTCCAAAAATTGAGCTCGGGGTTAACGTCGAGTTTTTTTCGGTTGGGTCTCTGTCGTGGTCTTGTGTACCAGTCATTTGATTTTCCTTCTTTCGATTGCTTGCCTCTGGTTATTGAGGTTTGTTTGCTGGGATATTCCATATTAATTCAACTCATTTTTTTTTAAAAGAAATCTTTTACCAAGAAGGTGCGTTTATTTATTTCTTATAATGTGTTTGGCTAGTTTACATGCTTATTGTGTTGTTGTCATGTGATTTGAATTATTTGATGATCCAATATGTGATTAAATTTTGTGGATAAATTTGACGAATAATGATGACCAGATAAATTTGCACACACATCAAAAACGACACTACGAACCTGTTCCAACTTTCGGAATTTCATCTCGACTCCGATAGCTAATTTTTCACTGCCGGCCGAAAATCGCCAAAAATTCAATTTCTCCAATTCAAACCTAATTCTACTCCGGACCTCCGAATATCAATTACGAGATTGGAAGAATTCCGACAATAAGTCATGGTGTGAGAAAGAGGCCTAGAGGTAGGAATGCCCTAGCCTTTGGATTTATTCACAAAATAGTTGCCTAGATGGCAAGGACAATATTAAAATACTCATAAGATCTATGAGTTATGAGACTGATAAGCGCATCAGTCAATATTCAAGAACGAATGTTCCAAAGGGGGGAATGATGTTACACCCCATATTTTCGTACGTAAGAGTACGTCATAAGTCAATTGATCTAAGCTCAAAAATAAAATCATATTTGAAAAGTTTATAAAGTAATTTAGTCATATTACGTGGAGGTTACAACTATTTAAGATCGTGAATACCAAGTACCAAGATGGTTGGAAGGCTTAGAAGCTAAACAAATTGAAGAAAATAAGTTTTGTCGAAAGTCGACAAGTTGGAATGTTATAACATGTACTTTTGGGGTGAGACTAAGGTTCTTAACAATATCAGGAGGTTATGTTATAAGTTATTTTAATCTTACGATAGTCGTATGTTATATTTTGAAGTCAAGCGAGTTATGAACAAAAGTTGGCAAAGGTCATCACAAGTTACAATCATAAATGTGCTGAAAATTAGGTCAAATGTAGTTGAGCTTTTCTCCAAATATACTTGGAACTACGGGGTGATATACCTACTAAATTGAATATATACTAGTCTCTAAAGAACTTAACCATTCATCGATACGACATCAGAGTAGAGATATATTCTCGTTTTAGTGAGACTGCGCAAACAGCTCACATGGGACTCAAAAAGTCGGTGTAAAACGCCAGCTTGCATTTAAGTCAATTCTAAGTCGTTTTAACTCATTTTTGTTGTTAAAACTGTTCATAAACCCTCCTAAATGCTCTCCAAGGGTTCCTCCATGATTCTAGGGTGAAAACCAAAGATAAAAACATGAAACCAACGCTAGAAATCTCGTGGTGCTTGCTAGATTGTACTTCTTCATCCTTTGGCTCTTTGGAGGGTCCTTCAAAGATAAGTAACCTCAGATTTTGTATTGTTCTTGTTGATTAAGCTAAGAATCAGTCCCTCTTTCATATATAGTAGAGTTTCAAGGTGAAATACAAGTGTTTACACAACAACTTGAATACAAAAGTTCATTCAAGAAGAAAATACAACTTTATAATGTTAATGAGGATTCTTGTGAGCTACATCAGCTAGGAATTTCAAGTTGTATCTACTTCCTAAGACAATTAAATCATTTTCTTTATCGTGCTTAAGGTTAATCATGTGCTGGTTTAGTTGTTTGAGTGAAACTCTACAAGATAGTAATTGACATGGCATAAGGAATCGTTATCTTCTATTTGTGGGTTGTGTTGAGGCTATATATATAGTTTGTTGTGGCTGAAAATTTTTATAAATAGCTTGATTATGTTGCGTCTGCTGTTGTTAAGATTATCTATATGCTAATTAATTTGATTGAAGAATATAACATGACAAATAAGAGGTTGACGATAAAGGCTAAGGTGCTAGGCGTGTGGACTATATTTGAAGATTATTCTTTTGATGTTTTTGACTGAAAATGATATGGTATGCATAAGTATGATGTTGTAGATGTTTGAGGCAGATTTATGAAAAAAAACAATTGGATTCAAACCATATTTTGTTGATCGTAAATCGAGCTTGCCGTGAAAATGGTTGTTGAAGTAATCAGAGAGCTTATTGTGAATTATATTGTTGTTGCTTGGGTTTTTTGGTGACTTTTGGTAACATATGAGATGTAGTACAAACAGGGAAGGTCTTGTCCATTTTATTGTAGAATATTGGTTTCCAAATATGAGAGTTACAATGCTTATATGATGACGATGAAGTCGGTTTACTCATTGTAGACATAAAAAGATCATATTGAGCTTGCTTCACGATTGGATAGAACATTTCAAAGGTATGTTAAGGCACTTCTTTCTTTTTTTAGCATCATCTAAAGTGAAATGACCATAAATTATACGCTATATCATAACGGATCTTCTCATAGCAACTAAGTCTTCCCGTGTTATTATTTCCTTATAAAGTTATTCTAAGCAAGTATGCCTGATTCTTGAATCTTATTGAGGTTATGCTATGGATTTCAATAATGTTAATCGAGGGTTCGACAAACTTACTCACTCTTAAAGGTTTAGAACGCGATTCAATGAGTACAACATGCATTATATATATGTGTCTATTTTACGCTACCGAGTCGCGCTATAGTCGGACGGGTATGACACCTATTGTGTAATCACTGATCATTTGGGTTTTATCAAGCTCCATGTGGCCGGGTACGATTCTATCAGGCCTTATGATGGTCGGGTACATTTTTACCGAGTCCTCTTCGAGGCCGAGTATGATATGATGATGATGATGCCCACAGAGAAGTATGTTTTAAGAAGTATACGTATATATTTATGTATCATGCATTCATGTCAGTCGCCCTCAGAGGAACTCAGATGTTACAGGTTGTATCGTCTCTACTTCTCTTTACATTACTATTCTTATTTATGCTTTTCTTCCTTACATACTCGGTACTTTATTTGTACTGACTTTCCTTTTGCCTAAGGACGCGACATTTTATGCCCACAGGTCCCGATTGACAGGTTGACAGTCCTCCTAATAGGCTATCAGCTCAGTGGAAGTGTTGGTACACTCCACTTGCTCCAGAGTTGCCTCTTTGGTCAGTATACTTTGAACATGTATTGATTGGTATGACGTGGCCCTCTCTTGATCTTTATGGCGTTTATGTACTCTTGGACGCTTGTATACATATGAATGTCCAAATGATCATGTCGGCCTTATAGGGTCGTATGTCACATGTATAAGTTTGTATATCATGTTAGGTCGTCATATGTCGAGTTTTCCCTTATGTATTATTCTGGTTATCTCATGACGGCCTTTCTGGCTCATTTACCCATGATAGTATGATGACAAAGATATGTTACATTGGTACTCGGTTGAGTAAGACACCGGTTGCCCGTGTCGGCTCTTCGGTTTTGATCGTGACATCCTAACTAACGTTAAACTTTGTAAGGTTTGAATCCCATTTTTGTCTGCCGTTTGTTTTAGTTTAGAAGTGGGCCTATCAGACGGCCCATTGGATTAATAAGGGTAAAGGGATGTTGATAATTATGTTTAGAACACTGTGGGCCTTTTGTTTAAGGTCACATGACCCATGCCCAGTAGTTTTTTAAGATTAAACTTCCAGCTGATACTAAATACAGGGGTAATTTGGAAATTCCACTTAGGGAATCTCGTGTAGCTGCTTTGAGGCTTCTAGAAGGGCATAGAAGGGGGTTGTTTAATAATAAAAGAGTGCAACAGGATCATGTGTGAGGGGCTGAGGATTCAAAAAATAAAATGGGGATTCAAAAAATAAAATGGGGAGGAGTAGGGGTGTAAAAGAAATAAAGGAAAGCGTCTAACTGCTAGCCCACAAGTAAGGAGTCGGGTTCACGTTTGATTGATAACCACACGAATTCTCATAATTACACACGCAGTACACTCTCATTTTATACGCACACACACCTTTAGAGGCAAAAAAACAATTCTGGAAATGGAGAAATTCAAATTATAGATCTGGAGGAAGATAAGAGCTCCAAAAGGCAAAACACAAGTAAAAAAAGGGATATCAAATACTGTTCGGATTTCGGTTACATTAGTTCATTAAATTCTGGGTTTTCAAGTTGATTTTAGATCTGGAATTGAAGTTGTTCAGGTTGTTTCTGCTACTGAAACTGATGCTTACTAGCTTAACTTCACCTCATAGCTTCTTCAGGCCTTTATCTGGTCTTCTAACGTTATTTTCGTGCTAGCAGGTATGTACTACTTGACTGCAATACTTAACTACGTGTATTAATGAGGATTTGAGTTGCTCAATGCCATGTTCATAATTAACTTCATAGAAATATCAGTAAATTTGCCCAAAGCTCTCTTATGTTAGTTTTATGCCAACTGCTTGTTTAAACTGCATGCTTGCATTAAAGTTCTTCCATGATCTAGTTTAATAAGTGCTCCATGCCATGTGTATATGGTCAAAACCGTGCTTGCCCTTCGTACAACTAATCGAGACTGGAACATGATAGGTCAATTTTCAACCTCATGTTATATCGAACCATAGTGCGAAGTTAGATTGCCGAGCTTAGACCCAGAGACTGATCAACATTGAGATCGGCCAAGATCGAGACCGAGCAATATATAGACCGAGAGAGACCGAAGGAAGTTTACCGAGTCAAATAATGGAAAGCCGAATTATCCGTAATCGAGCGAGGATCACGCCGAAATCCCGACATGTATCAAGAAGATGTCGTTTAATTAGACAGTTATGAGATTTCTTATTGTATTTAGAATTGTATCAAGAGTAGCACTCTCCTACTATATGAAAGGGGCTTGATCCTTTGTAAGACACATTACAATTACTCCATACAAAGCAAATACACTTCCTTCTTCTAGCCTTCAATATCATTTTACTTTGTTCATATATCAGTGAAATTTTCACTTGGTTTGAGGGTGATCAAACTCGAGGTTCAAGGCTATATTATTAGTTTGTTTTGCATTTATTTCTTTTACTGTCAGTTTCAATATTAATATATATATTTTCTCAATTTGTCCGAAGTTATATCACATATTCTTAAAGCAACGTATAAATTCAATTTTTATCCGTTTTTAGGGTAAATAGTTTGGCGTCCACCATGGAGCTAAAGATAATAGTGATTTACTGGTACAAATCTTCATAACACACACTACTTTACACTTGTTCATGTGAGTATCTTTGATTCCAGGATCAACATGTCGAACTCTCAGGAAGAACATGTACTAGTGGACAATGACATCGGTCATCATTATGAAAATGACAACTGTTACACACCATGTTTTTGTACTTGAAAGTACGCCATAAATAAATTGAGGAGAGCTCGAAAATGAGATGTTATATCCCACATTTTTGTACGTTAAAGTTTCGTCGTAAGTTAATCGACGTAAGCTTGGGAATGAGATTTTTTTAGGATTATAAGTATTATGTTATTTCAAACAAGGGATAAGTAAATTCGTGAATGTGAGAGGGGAAGCAAATCGAAAAAAATAAGTTTCGTCAAAGTTTGGCAATTGGGGATAAAATACGGTCCAAGATATAGTACCTCGTATTTATGGATTAGTTCCATAAGGTACCATATGACCATGATAGTATGATATATAAAGTTTGTTAAAAGTGAGTATTATTTTAAGTAATATGAGATAATTCTTAATTATATGAATAATTGATTAATTGTGGAGATAATTATGGTATTAAGTGGATAAGGATCTTTTTGGGGGCTACCACATGGCATAAGCTAAGACAAAGTGGCGAAATAAGCAAAATGAGTCATAAGACATATGATACATTGTTTACACGTAAGGATTCTTAGATATGCCATGAAGATATAATACCTTGATGAATTACCTTTTCTTGGTCTCTTTATTGGTAAGGCATAAGAATTTTCTAATTAAGCAAAATATCATCCCTACATCATTAAAGGAATGGAAATGTTTGCGGTAGATTACAGATGAAGATCTCCAAAAAGAATTCATGCGACCCTTTTCAATGCCATTGCAATGTGAATTACAAATTCTAAGGGAGCACGGTGCAATCTTTCTCAAGTATATCATACAGATTAAGAGGAATTGTCAAGAGAATCGGTTCTGTTATGTTAAGGCTAAGCCCTTCCTTCATTTTGGAATGTTCTCGTAATTTCATGTGTTTGATAACGAGGCATACAAAGAAGTTCATACTCCCGAATTTATATACATTATCCTAGTCTCATAAATTACAGTATTCTCCCTTATCGGGACTTTATATTCAATTGAATATTGTCTCCTTCCTATCAAGAGAGAAGATGATCTCTCTCTCTCTCTCTCTCTATATCTCTCTCTCTCTATATATATATATATATATACATACATACATATACAGTATTATAGTATTTTCACCACCATCGAGCTATAATCGGTGGGCAGGCCCCTATTGAGCAATCTCTTATCAGTTGGTAAGTTATATACCGAGCCTGCTATGGTCGAGCGCGTATGAGTGAGCCCAACATGACCGAGATACAGAGACTATTATGGACGAGCGCCTATGAGGTAGCCTACTACGACAAAACAATTATATATATACCGAGCCTTATAAGGACGGACAACTATTTTACTTACTATATTGAGAGAGTTCAGCCATTATCAACATGTAAGCATATCTTCAGATTATCTTTGACTCCCAGTTACTTTCAGTTATTATATTATTAGTTCAGTTTTAGCTATAAATTATTATATTGCCTTACATACTCGGTACGATATTTTGTACTAACGTCTCTTTTGTCGGGGACGCTGCATTTCATGCGTGCAGGTTCAGACAGACAGACGAGTAAACCTCCTCAGAAGGTGTTGCCCGAGTTCAGCTTGATCTGTAAGCTCCATGTTCTTAAGAGTTGTCGGGTCTAGAGTTTTATGTATATCTTATGTATATATGTATATATATGTTATGGATAGGTCGGGGTCCTATTCTGATCATAGTACATCAATGAGTAGATGCTTGTAGACATATTTTGTCACTTAATGTAGTATATTGGGCTTGTAAGCCTTATATGTATATTTTGTTGGATTGCCAGCTGTAGTAGTTATGACGGCCTTTTCGGCCCAACTTTATATTATGTTTAGTTAGCGTTCGGAAGTTGTCTTGCAATGTGGCCCATGGCCAAAGTATGGCATTATATGTTAAAAGTCCCTTAGTCGCAAGTTGGTACACAAGGATATGTGAGGCATCGGGTGCTAGTCTCGGTCCCCAGGTTTGGGGCGTGACAAAAGTGGTATCGGAGCAGTATTGTCCTAGGGAGTTTACAAGTCATGTCTAGTATAGCCTTGTTTATAGATGTGTTGTGCACCACATTATATAAACAGGAAACTACAAGGCATTTAGGAGTATGTTACCCTTCTTTTCAATCCACGTTGTGCTATAGAGTTGAGTCATAAGAGTTTGAGCCAAGACTTATGTTTGCTAATTATAGAGATGCTTGCCATTTGAAAAACATTACAGCTAGCCAGAGGGCTAATACAATAGCATGTAAGGGCACTAGTAGAAAGAGAATTCTTGACAATGTGGCCCAGATTGAGGACCTATCAGATCGTGCATACCAGATGTGCGGATTTCTTACTTAAGACCCTAAGACGGGGATATCTAATATACCCCGCAAATAGCAGTCCATGGAAGTATTAGAAGGTAAAGTTATAAGTTGCAACAGATAACATAAGCAAGGTGAAGAAGGGTACGAAGTACCTAACTACTGAAGATTACCCAAAATTTTCAATTCAGGCAGAGAAATATAAGGCTTCTAAATCACCTTCGACAGTAACAAAGGTATGTACAATTGGTCACACTCATTTAAGTTATGCCCTATGGGGGGCTAACAATTGTATTTTAAGAAAAGGACGAGATATCAGGATTTGGCTGGGTTAGAGTATCCCAAAATGGTGAATGGATTGTTTGTGTTAGTGGATATTTCCGAAGATATTAGAAAGGTGATAATAGATCTCCTTGTGATACACTTAGATGGTGCACTCTAGAATATTACAATTAGATGTGAATACTTGCATGATAAAAAAAATTTCAGAAGATAGGCACTGAAAGCCTAGAAGGGATAAATATTACCTTAGTGTGGCTATCGTCCCTAGTAGAGGGAGAACGTTGAGCAACTCGAAGAGCCATTAGATGGTGCAAAGGGGAGCTAAAAGAAAAAGAATTTCTTGTTAAAGTTTTTAGAATAAAGTGATAGACATAAATGTTAGCTGGAAATAAGAAGAGAGTCAATGAAGCATTATGAGTAAGATATGATACAGGGATGACAATGGTAGATCAAAAATATGACAGTATTACAGAGTCTATAGTCAGGTGAAGGAAGAAACGAGAGGTGATAGGCCTTGTGACAACAAAAGAGTATAGGCCATAAAGTCATATTCTTATTTCGAGAAATACGTTTGTGACTCTAACGTGATTACCAGAAGGAAAAATTAGACCCAGAGTAGTAGAAATCAGTATGGGCTGGTGAACAAGATAAACTAAACATGAACTAAGGACTGAGTAATTTGATAATGGTCGACATCATGAGAATTTCATATTTCATTCCGGAGATAATAGAATAGACAACAGAATAAGATTCATGAGAATGGTCATTTAGGAAGACGCTTCCCTAAAGCAAGCAATGTGAGCGAAGTTATGCTTAAGGGATTGTATGTGCCAATTATACTAATTGTCACCCTCACACGTAAGGAATTTTTTTATACTTAGTACAAAAGGATTACCGCAAGGCGAGTAAGGGTCATCGATAATGTGAAAAGACGCCAAAAATGAAGAGGTAAAACATCTATAGGTAGATTGTCATAGCTCTAACTCTTAGTACTCCCCAAAAGGGGAGAATATGGAGTGACGTGATATTAAGTCATAATTAAGTGGTTGTAGTAACTATGGAGTGGTAAACAAGGAATGCGGTAAAAAATGAGAAAGGGATGAAATTGCACTTAATCAAAGCCTACAGATATGCTACATTTCCAGAATATTATTCAAACACAACGTTAAGGAAAGAAAGTAAGGGTTCCTGCCCGGGATGCTATTGATAAATAAGGAGCCAATGCGAGAGGTAAATTAAGACAAAGGAAATGACGCAAGAAAGCTTACACAGGATATTAATATAATCATGGGCCAACGAGTAGCATTAGTTGATACATAAAGATAGTTATGACTAGACAAGATGATACAAACAAATCAACAAATCATGAAAAATCAACATAATGAACCCCAACATGCGGAATTGAGTCTCACAATTATGATATTGTAATCCTTGAGAAATATTCATATAGGAGTTCGGGTAGTTAAAGGTACCGTATGAGTTTTATGGAAATAAGAGAGAGTCTCACTGGGAAGACATTTAAAACTTAAGTTCAGGAGCAACTTTACAAAAACATGAGTGTGGAGGTAAGAAACAAAGGATAATTATAGGTGAGTTCGAACATAAAAAATTCTATCGAGAATACGATGTAATAAGCTCACAGCTTTACAAGAGTCAAAGGATCCTCCCTAAGTACCACAATAAAAAACTAGTTGAGGAAATAAGGAAAAAGGTTTCAACCTAAACATGGTAACTTAAATGAGAAACGGTCATGTAAAAACAGTCTCACAACAACATTGTATGTACCCCATAAGAAAGTGGCATCCATCGTGGCTAATGAACGGGAAGAAGAAAAAAAAATAAAAAGGTGATATTCAAGATCATATGGGTTGTACGGAATTCCAATATGTGTGGTCACTAAGATAAGCCAAGTATTCATGCAACAAGTGGCAGAACGACAAGGAAAACCAATTGCTTGCGTTTAAAGAAAGATGAGAAGGAACGAAAGGATTTATTCGATCAATGATCCAGAGTTAGTTACGTTATGATTGCAATTGCGATTTCGTAGTATACATATATGTAGACAATCATACAACTGTAGAAGGCTCCGGTATAAGTTAAAAGAAATAATTGAGTCCAGGTTATAGACAAAGGATTGAATTCTTAAAAGATTGTATCCTGGATATTCCATAGAGTCGATGAAGGGCTAAAATAATAACTAATACCAGGAGCTGCATATCGGAAGATAACTTAAGCCTACATGAAGGCTGATCAGACGAAAGAGGAAATTAAAGAGTTTAATCTACTAAGTAAATCAGAAGTCTGATTATTGGACCCGAAAAATTATAGGAATCGTGATTGATAACATAGTAAGAATCACTCTTAATATCATAGGTACAAGAGAGATAGTACAACAGCCATATCCTATAACGACTCTACAATAAAGCCAGTTAGAAGAGTACCAGCCTCATAAGAAGTCAATATGAAGCTCCCACCGTATTGTGTATGCGCCAGAGGTGCGAGTATTATAATAGAGCTTCAAGTTGTGGATGTGAACCATACCTATGTGGAAGGGAGGTCATGAAAGAGATAGAATATACGATGAAAGATTTTAAGGTAAGTAAGGTAAAGGTGAACAACGTACGATATATTCAGGTGCAAAAGATTGTGAATAATCTATACTTCGGATAGAGGGCTAGAAGCACTAGGATTCAGTATCCAAGAATGATAGTGACGTCGTAAATGGCATATCTTCCAGCCTATGGTTTCTAGGCATCAAGAAGTCTAATTAAGAGAATAAATAAGAGTTAGAGACGCTTTGATGTCTCTCTTGATGTTCCAGAATAACACAAGGAAATCTATGATGCAAGCAAGTTGAAGGAAGGTCGCGAGTAGTGTAAATAAATATGTGTAAGTCGCAAGCTAAAGTATGGTAAAGCGACAAGGTATTAAGAAGACAGAAGTAAGGAATATAAAGGGCAAGTGAGAAAGAGACGAGAATGGATAAGTCCTCGCGATTAATCCCATGAAAACAATAAAGTTGATGGTTTCTCTAAGTTATAGAACGCTCAGTATAGCCTGAATGAACTCAAAGGAATCTAAGACTAGTAGCATTTAAAAGATATGGAATGCTGCCCTGGTAGTAGAATAAATGTGTAATTTTGATAGATAAAGGATTACGTTTGGGCCTTCGATTAAGTAACGATTTGAAGAGGATTTCATGAATTCTACGGGATTAAAATACCCATATAAGGTGAATAACATTGGTATGCTATAAAATACAGTTGTGGAAGACCCTATGTGGATCAGTCTAATTACTCCAGATGTCCCCGATGAGACGTGGGCCCTAGAGGCAATGTATTACGTAAGGAGTTTCAAGTCTTCAAGTTGTGGATTGTAGATCAACATTGAGGTGAATCAACAATAGATGGATACAAGTTACAAAGTATGACATGAGATTATGCCATAATTTTTAAGATGAACAGGAATGAAGAAACATTAAATGATTGAGATTTAACTTATAGGATAACCACCAAAAGTAACATGGAGTTTTGTAGCAAACCTCAGTAACGACAAATTAAAGTAAGAGTTATGGTATAGTATGACCTACCTTGATGCAGTAAAGTCATACAGATGGATAACAGATCTGTGAAACAAGGTATAACAATATTCGCAAGTTCAACAAAGTACCGAGCGAAGAACATTAGTATACCTATAGGTTCCCAAAGGAGCACCTTGTTATAGTTATATATATGCTCACAAAGTGAGGCCTAGAGATTGGCTGAAAACTGGAGGAAAAAGGGGAGAAGAGTCGCATAAGCACATTTACAAGGTCTCTGCAGACTACATGATAAAAAGGTAGCAACAATTACGAAATTGAAAGGATTGTGATCACAATTTGTGGTGTGAGAAAGATGACTAAAGGGGGGGGGGGGGGGCCTTGGCCTTTTGATTTATTCACAAAACAATTGCCTAGATGGCAAGAAGAGTACTAAACTATTCAAAAAACATATATTATGAAAATGATAAGTGGATCAGTCAACATTCGAGGACGAATGTTCCAAAAGTGGGAATAATGTTACACCCTATGTTTTCGTACGTGAAAGTACACTATAAATAATTTGAAAAGAGCACGGAAATGAGATGTTACATCCCCCATTTTTGTATGTTAAAGTTTCGTTGTAAGTTAATCGACATAAGCTGTGTAATGAGATTATTTTTGGATTATAAGTATTATTGGTATTTCAAACAAGGGATAAGTAAATTCGTGAAGGTGAGAAGGTAAGCAAATCAAAGAAAATAAGTTTCGTCGAAGTTTGGAAATTTGGGATAAAATATTGTCCAAACTATAATATCCAGTATTTATGGACTAGTGTCATAGAAGGTACCACATGACCATGATAGTAGGATGTATAAAGTGCGTTAAAAGTGAGTAGTATTTTGAGTAATTTGAGATAATTCGTAATTATGACGATAGTCGATTAATTGTGGAGATAATTATGGTATTAAGTGGATAAGGATCCTTTTGGTCCTGCCACATGGCATAAGCTAATCTAAAGTGGCAAAATATGCAAAATGAGTCATAAAACACGTGATACCTTGTTTACACGTACGGATTCTTGGATATGGCATGATAATATAATGCCTTCATAAATTACCTTTTCTTGATCTCTTTATTGGTAATTCTTAAGAATTTTCTAAATTAAGTAAAATAACACCCCTACAACATTAAAGGAATGGAAATGTTTGCTGGATATTACGGATGGAATTATTCAAAAAGAATTCATGCGACCCTTTTCAATGTTATTGCAACGTGAATTACAAATTCTAAGGGAGCACAATGTAATCTTTCTCAAGAATATCATACGGATTTTCCCCTACTTTGATCTGTCATTGCATGTTTTGCCGCAATTAACGTGTTTTAGAGGAATTGTCAAGAGAATCAGTTCAGGAATGTCAAGGCTAAGAGTGTTTGATAACGAGAGATAAAGAGAAGTTCATACTCCCGAATATATATACAATATCGTAGTCTCATAGTTACAGTATTCTCCCTTAAAGGAACTTTATATTCTATTGAGTATTGTCTCCTTCCAGTCAAGAGTGAAGAGGATCTATATATATATATACACATACACACACAGTATTACAGTATTTTCACCACCATCGAGCTATAATCGGTGGGCAAGCCTCTATTTGACAACCTCAGATCAGATGGTAAGTTTTATATCAAGCCTACAGTGGCTGAGTGCCTATGAGCGAGCCCGGCATGGGCGAGATACAGATGCTAGTATGGTCGAGCGCCTATGAGCGAGCCTACTACGGTAGAGCAGTTATATATATACTGAGCCTTATAAGGTTAGACAACTATTTTACTTAATATATTGATAGAATTGAGTCAATATCAAAAGGTAATCATATATTCAGATTATCTTTGACTCCTCAGTTACTTTGAGTTATTATATTATCAGTTCAGTTTCAGCTTTCAGTTATTTCGTTTCCATACATACTCGGTATATTACTTCGTAGTGACGTCCCTTTTGCCGAGGACGCTGCATTTCATGCGTGCAGGTTCAGACACACAGACGAGTAGAACTCCTCAATAGGTGTTGCCCGAGTTCAGCTTGATCGATAAGCTCCGCGTTCTTCAGAGTTTTCGGGTCTAGAGTTTTATGTACATCTTATTTATGTATGTATATATATGTTATGGATAGGTGGGGACCTGTTCTGATCACAGTACATCTATCAGTAAAGGCTTGTAGACACATCCTCTCAGTTAGTGCAGTATGTTGTTCTTGTAAGCCTTGTATATATAGTTTGTTGGGTTGCTAGTTGTAGTAGTTATGATGCCCTTGTCGGCCCATAATTATATTGATTTTTAGTCAACATTCGCAATTTGTCTTGCAATGTGGCCCATGGACAAAGTATAACATTATATGTACAGAGTCCCTTATTTGCAAGTTGGTACACATGGATAGGTGAGGCACTTGGTGCCTGTCTCGCCCCCCAGGTTCAGGGCGTGACAACAACATAGCCTAGGGAATGACGTACATCCAGTTGGCCTCGATGGAGTTCCGATTGTAGATCCAATTGACGTCAGCTCCCATGTATCCATTAATGCAAATTTGATTGTCGATCTCGAGAGTAGCATCTGCAGGGATGTTTGATCGGCCGCTCAGAGAACACATGGTGGCGAAGAAGGCAAAATCATCTTTCCAATAATCTTCGAGATGTTGCAGTTGTCACGACCCAAACCTATGGGCCGCAACGGGCACCCGGTAACTTACTTAACCGAGTACCAACATACACACCTTTCTTATCGTACTCTCATTGGCAAAAGGGCCAAACGGACCATCATGGGCTAACCAGAATAAACATAGGGGTATTCTTAATATAGGACGACCCAATCTGATATAAAAACTTATACATGTGATGTACGGGCCTATAAGGCCAACATGATGGTTAGTAAACTCAAAACATAAGCCAGCAAGGCCATATAAGCATTCGTATACATGACATATGTATACAATCCTCTAAGAGTACACACTTTACATAAAGGTCGAGAGAGAGACCCGCAATACCAAACAATACGCGTCTAAATCATATTGGCCAAACAAGCAACTCCGGAGCAAATGAAGCGCACTAACACACTAACATCTTCTGCTAAGTTGATAGCTTACTTGGAGGACTTTCGACTTGTCTATCGGGACCTGCAGGCATGAAACACAATTTCCCCTAGCAAAAGAGACGTCAGTACGAATAATGTACCGAATATGTAAGGACCATAAATAAGTACATAACAGACATGGAATAAATATAGAGTAAATGACTCAAACTGTAAGCCTGGATAACTCTGTAAATCATGAAATAATTGTAGTGTCGTGCATATGCATATGAATGTCATGTCGTGCATAGGTACATGTTTCATATCACCTCGTCCACTATGGGCAAAATCATCAACGTATACCAGCTGATTAGGTGGTGGTGCGTATATAACACCATAACCTTTCCCATTATCCTATATACATATACATATATATATATATATATATATATATACATATATATATATATATATATATATATATATATATATATATATATATATATATATATATATACATATGGGATATGTGAAAGGTTATGGTATTATATACGCACCACCACCTAATCAGCTGGTATACGNTATATATATATATATATATGCGTATATAACGTCATCTAGTCATGGGTCAATGTGCATGTATAAATGCATGAAATGCATATGAATACGTTAATAAAATCTTTTGGTACGTCATAAGACCATTATGCTTCTTATTAATATCATGAAATAAACTTTACCAACTTACGTATTTTTGAGACCCATGTACACATGATAAAATAATATGACACATGGGGAATCAAGAACATAAGCATCTCTAGTATTTCTATGAATAGTCATTTATGGAATTTGTGCATTTGCTCATTTTATTCGTGTCGTATAGATCATGCCAAAAAGGAATAAGGGATATCCTTAACATACCTAAGTCAATTCTCTTAAAAATTCCTCTAACACACATCAATTGCGACAACCTGTAACGGCAAGATCGGAATAGGGAAAAATCTGTATGATATTCTCGAGAAAGATTGCATCGTACTCCATTATAATCGCAAAATCCCATTGCTACTATTTTGAATAAGTTGTTGAATCCTTCCTTTGAATTTGATCATAATATTGTGCGTGACTTTTGCTGAAACTTTCATCCGTAAGCTTTTTTTTTTAAGTTAATGAAATTTTCTCTTAACTTATGCATAATCATCCTTATAGGAATTGGTTGGAATGTTATGGATTCTATTTATATATTATAACCGTAGTCTTTGTAATCTTTGCAATAGGAAAGCATCATAAGATCACTCCCTTAAATATTTAAAGTCCAAATGCCAATCTTTTGTCTTTATACGTAAAGAAGATATATAGTGTCTTGTAATTAACCTCTTTGTTTGCCACCTTTCAACCAAATGCATGAGTCACTTAATGTGAAGTTGGGGCATCCACATAATCCATTTTAATCTCAATCCAATATATCCTTAATTAATTAGGTAATATCCATTACCTAATAATTAACCAATTACCCATATAATTAAGAATTATCTCAACTTACTTTTAACACACTTTATACATCTTACTATCATGGTCATGTGGTACATTGTATGGTGTTAGTCCATAAATACCGGGTATTATAGTTCGGACCGTATTTTATTCCAAATTGCCAAATTTCGACGAAACTCATTTTCTTACACTTGATCACCCTCTCACCTTCACGAATTTACTTATAACTTGTTTGAAAAAACATAATACTTATAATCCCAAAATAATCTCATTCCTGAACTTACGTGATTAGCTTACGATGAAATTTTAACGTACGACAATGCAGAATGTAATATATCATTTCTGTGCTTATATCAATTGACTTATGGCGTACTTTCACGTACGAAAACATGAGGTGTAACATCATTCCCCTCTTTGGAACATTCGTCCTCGAATGTTGACTGATGCACTTATCATTTTTCATGACTTATGCCTTCCAAATACTTTAGTACTCTCCTTGACATCTAGGAAATTGTTCTGTGAATAATTCCAAAGGCCAGAGGATTCCCCCCTTTAGGCCTCTTTCTCACACCATGACTTATGGTTGGAATCCTTCCAATCTCGTAATTGTTGTTACCTTTTATCACGCAGCCTGTAAAATTTTGACCTTGTAAGTGTGCCTCCGCGACTCTTCTCCCCTTTTCCCTCCAGCTTTTGGCCAATCTCTAGACCTCACTTTGTAAAAATATACAGAGCTTGACAAGATGTCCCTCTGGGCATCTATAGGTATGCTGAAGTTCTTCGCTCGGTGCTTTGTTGAGCTTATGAATATTGTTTTATCTTATTTCATAGATTCGTTTATCCATTCGCATGACTTTACTGCCATAACTCTTACTTTGATTCATCATTATTGAGGTCTGCTACCAAACTCCAGGTTTCTCTCGTTGCTTATCCTATATGATTAAATCTATGTCCTTTAATGTTTCTTCATTACAATTCATCTTAAGAACGACAACCTAATCTCACCTCATACTTTGTGACTATTTTCCAACCATTGATGATACACCTTAATGTTGATCTATCATCTATCGCTGGTAACTTGATCTCTTAAGTAACTCTACAGATATGGCTCACGTCTGGAACATTTAAAGTAATTATCTTGATCCATCTGGGGGCGATACGATACTATACTTCCATAATCGAATTTCATAGCATCCCAATGTGATATTACCTTACGTGGGTATTTTAATCCTATACAATTCATGGAATCATTACTCAATCGAAGGCCCAAACGTCATCCTTTATTTGTCATAATTACACCCTCATTCTATTATCAGGGCAACATTCCATCTCTTCTAAATGCTACTAGTCTTAGACATATTTGAGTTCATTCAGGCTATATTGAGCTTTCTACAACTTAGAGATACCATCAGCTCTCTTGTTTTCATGGGATTAATCTTGAGGACTTCTCCATTATCATCACCTTCTCACTCGTCCTTTCTTATCCTTAGTCTTGTCTTCCTAAAACCTTGTCGCTTTACTATACTTTATCTTGCGACCAACACATATTCATTTATAATACTCGCAACCTTTATTCAACTTTCTTGCATCATATATTTCCTTATGTTATTCTGGATAATCAAGAGAGAGATCACATGGTCCCAAATATGTGATTTATTTTAATACTCTTACAATTATATCTGATTTTGTGGTTCTAAAAATATGTGATTTATTTTAATACTAGTTTTTTAGGTAATAGATGCTAAGTGAGAGTTAAAAAAATGAGATAAGAGCAAAGGATAATGGAATTGTGCAAACCGAGCAGTTATGAGACGGGGTCTCGAGCTGGCCAAAACTGGGCCTCGGAGTAGAGCTAATATGCTTGACAGGGGGTGATCGATGAAGGATTAACAGCTTAATGGGATTAGAATATGGCCTCTTTATGATCAATAATAAGCAATAAGCGAAGAACAATCAATGAACACAATGAAATAGAAAGCAATAAACCAATGGAACAATTGTAGACAATGTTCTTGTTCTTGTATTGACTATCCTCCATCTTACAAAATGAAAAGGGTCCCCTTTATATAAGAGGGGGAACCCCGACATATTACATGTGTAATTACTATAAAGAAATGTAGCCGGTACAACTATTTAATGTCACGGTACGGACTGGTACTATTCTTGCAGGCGTTGTCAGCTCTAACCACGCGCCCTTTGAAATTTCCCGCTTTCTCATAACGATCTTCGATAATTACCCTGCTTCAAGGTGTATAGGTCCCTTAGAATACTTCCCCGAGGAATGCACCTCAGGGTTGAACTTTAGATTCTGCTCTGATACAATCGAGGTTGAGGCTCGGAACGCTGTAGAAGCCTCAAAATCGGTCTTCCCCAATTTTACTGTATACAGATAGTCCCCGTATTTCTTGGAATGAAAAGACAAGAAACGATTTGAATTCACCAGCTTTTCAATGCCTCCATCATTATGTTAGTCATGTCATGTAAGTCGCTGATGTGATAAGAGAGATGCCCAAAATCCACATTCGCACAGTTCTTGAAAAGACTCGAATTGATTACGGTGGTTAGCTGTCTTTTGGCTTTTCCCAACATGCACGGTTGGCCCCTATAAGTACTCTTTCATCTTCCCCTTATCTTTCATTACTCCTTCTAACCTTTAAAAAGATCTCTTATTACTTCTTTCTTATATCCTTTTCTCAATCAGCTTTATCTCGTTTCCTTTCACATATTTTAGCACGAATGACGAAGGCTTCCAAAACTATTCTCCGAGATGATAAGGCTTACTCATCTTCACGTTCCTCTAAGGGTAAGGCAACGGTACCCCCATGTCTTGAGGAATGCATCACTCGAACTTGCGAAACAACCTCTGATTTTAAGGTCGACAAACCTTCTTCAAGCCAGGACAGTGTGACCCATGTCCCGATATATTAGCCTAATAACAAACATCAAGAAGGTGCCGCTGGGGAGATGCAGTGCAAGTAGAGATTCCCTCTCGGGAGGATGACATAACAACCCATAAATCCGACTTCCTTAGTGTATACATTTATCCATTTACCCTAGGGCCAGTAGAGTCGTCCTCACTGTCGATATACCCTTTGATTCTCGATTTCTGCAGGTAATATCAAGTGACGCTCGGCCAGATTCATCCATTATTTGGCGTACTGTTTTCATGATTAGGCATTTTGCAAATATGGTCGAGGGGATGCCTTTTACCCTTGACCACCTAATTAGAATGTGCAGTCCCTGACTTTATCGGGGGTGATCTGATTAAGCTTCAACGTCGTGCCACGAAGGTTTTCTTTATTTGTACCGATGAAGACAAGGACAGAGGGTGGATGAGCCGCTTTGTTCGAGTTAGGACCTCAGATCTGATTCCACTCGAAAGGATTCCATTCCTTGAGGAATGGAATATGAACCGTAAGTTGATACTTTAATTGATCTTTTTTCACTTTCCTTCATAACAACTTCCCTTTGAACTATCTCCCTTTGAGGATGCAGCTGTTGCGTGTTACCCTGATGCGCTTAAGGATCTCTCAGGCTGGGATCTCTAGCTCGATTCGACCTTCCCGTATGCTAAGCGCGTATGGCGCGACCTGGAAAGGGGCCTATGGGAAGCTAAACATCATTGTGGGGCCTTCCCTCTTGCAATACCTAAGTTCATTAAAAGAGATATCCGTTGAATATATTCTACCCTCTCGTGTTTATGTTTTGTGCTTATGCAGACCTAGGAGGCCTCTTTGATGAGAGCAACACCTCTTGGGGAATAAGATACCTAAAAACCAAATGAGGAGAAGAAGAGAAAAGGGAAATCGCCGACTGAGTCATTGAAGACAAAGAGATATAAGAGTGCAAAAGTCTGAGGCTGATTCTGTAGTCTCAAATGAGAAAAATGATTCCCCGATAATGCCCGGGGGAAATGGACGCGTAACTACTTCGGCTTTTGCTGAACCGATGACTGTTGAGCCGAAGTCTTCTAAACCAGAAGTCGATCATGCCATCCTACCTCGAGATGAAGAGGCGTCCGAGGGTGGGTCAGATGATGTCCCTAAGCCGGTTGACAGCCAAAATATTCCCCGGGCCAAAGGGCACTTGGTAGATGAGTTAAGTGAGCCCAGTTGTGAGCCGAATGCCCCGATCGATCCAGTCGAGGTTACTGATGTAGCTGATTCTCTACAGGTTCCAACATTTTCCCCGAGGGAAATACGGAATGCCCATAATATAGAATCTTCCGATGCTGGGGCGCCTCTCAGAGGGAAGGACGTAATTGAAGGGCTCTTCACTATGGCTGAGAATAATCCCGAACTTAACGCCTCGCTCATTTTCGAGGAAGTCGAGAGGCTCTGGAAACAGGTAATTTTTGTGTCGATTTCTTCAAGCTTTGATCATTATTTCTCTGACTCTCATTCCTTTATGCTGTCAGGTAAAAGTGCTTTATAATCGGGCCACTGCCAAGTTTCAGGCGGAGTTGAACCATTATGAGGGGGAGTGAAGGAGGTTTTCATCGGAGGCAGACGAGCTCAGGGCTCTTTTTTCCAAAAAGGAGGAATAAATTCTTGACCTTCGAGCTCGTTTAGAAATGGTATCTCGGGAACGGAGTGATCTTTATAAGAAGGTAACATAGTCTTTGTATGTTTTGTTTTTGTTCTTGCCCCGTCTCAGCACTTAATACTTTCAGGCTGATCTTTGCAGCTTAAGGAGAAAGATACACTGATGAAGGAATGATTCAGAGCCAGGGATGCTGAGATCCTTCGACTTAAGCAGTGTGTGAACGAGATAACCTTTGATAGAGATACCCCCCAAGGGAAGTTATCCTCGATTGTGCATCGTCTTTGGGATGCAAGGGTGGAGAGTAGAAAGTATAAGGACCTCTATGCTGAATCAGTCACCGGGCTATCTTCAATTAAGGCTGAAACCGATGCACTCATATCCTCATACAAAGATGATGTTGCTGATGCAAATGCCCAGGCCAGGGAAGCATCTCAGGATGCCGAACTTGAGCATGCCCAAGCCCTGGAGCATGCCCGATTAATATCTCGGAGGCAGGATCTCGAGGATATACATGCAGGGCCCTCGATTTGTCTGCTGCGATTGAGAGGGTGAAGACCCTAGAAGAGAAATTGGCGGCCCTGCTTTCTTCCTAAGATGATTCGAGCAGTGGCTCAGAAGATGATGAAGATGAAGGTGAAGTCCCCGAGGGGGAAGAGGTTGTTAAAGACCTAGGGGCCAAGGGCCAAGCCGCTGAAGGCATAACCTCCGAGAGAACCGTTGAAGGCACACCCCGGTAGTAGATTAGGTTTTCATTTGTTCTTTTTCCCTGTGTAAGGGCTCCGACTTTGAGCTTTGTAAATATGCTTTGTGAACCTTTATCATATATAAAAGGCTTTTCGTTACTCCTTGTTTTTTCCTTGTTTCTTGAGATAGACTTTGATCCTTGTTGATGATTAGTCCGATATGTTGGACTTTAAGGTGAGAAACGCTTAGGCATATAAATCGGCGTTGAGGCTTTTTAGGCTAGTAGGCTCTTACGCATTGGCCCTTAGGCGCTTTTTTAATTAACCGTTTAGGGCTCAGTCTTCAAGTCGGGTTTCGACTTGAGCTCATCGACCCTTAGTTTTTTTAAATTGGCCCTAAGGCTCTTTAGGCTGGCGATTAGGCTCTTATGCATTGGCCCTTAGGCATTTTAGGCTGGCGCTTAGGCTCTTACGCATTGGTTCGGTACGACCTCTAATATGGCTATAATTTTCCCTCGGAAAGGACTTTTTAAAGTTTTTGGGTTCGTACGACTCTTCGACGGCTTCATAAGAACCTCGATTATGAGCTGATGTGTGACGATAAATGAGAACTTCGGGAGGTTTCGCTCGAAGGATGATTGTTTCGAAGCCTTTTCATTGTTTGGAGCTGATATGACCAAAGCTATTTTGCTTATTCTGAGGGTAGCCTGATTAACCGATTCTTTTCAAAGTATTTTCAAAGTATTTAAAGGCCTGTGAGTATATGTTGACGGTCGGACGTCTCCGAGTCGCGTTAGTTTGGCCGTAGCCTTTTAGTCTCTGGGTGAGGTAACTTTGGCGTCTATATCGAGGGTATGCCTTTTTAGGGGTCTTACAGGTTCGAATATATAGCCTTGGATTTAATATCGGGGTCATGCCCCTTTTTTAAGGGTCTTACAGAATATTACATGCCTTGCTCGAGGTCTTACTGATTCATACATACCTTGTTTGAGGTCTTACATATTTGTACATGCCTTGCTTGAGGTCTTACATATTTGGCGTTACCTCATTGAGGTCTTTACGAGCTTGAAGTTGCCGGCCGTGAGGTCTTATGGCTTCGAGTTTTTGATGTTGCCTCATTGAGGGTTTATAAATTTGAACATGCCTCGTTGAGGTCTTAAGAATTTGATGTTGCCTCATTGAGAGATTATGAATTTTATGTTGCCTCATGGAGGTCTTATAAGCTTGATATTGCCTCATGTAGGTCTTATAAGACTGATATTGCCTCATGGAGGTCTTATATTGTTGATATTGGCTCCTGGAGGGCTTACATTGGTGCCTCATGGAGGGCTTATCTTTTTGAACATGCCACATCGAGGTATTAAAAATTTGACGTTGCCTCATTGAGGGCTTACAAGATCGATGTTTCCTCATTGAGGTCTTACGGCTTCGAGTTTTGATAGCTCGATGAGCCGAGTGTCGAGGACAGTCCCCGAGTTGGGATAATGCCTTTTTTAAGGTCTTACAAATTTGATATTTCCTCATTGAGGGCTTATAAATTTGAACATGCCTTGTTAAGGTCTTATAGATTTGATATTGCCTCATTGAGGAATTATAAATTTGAACATGCCTTGTTAAGGTCTTACATATTTGATATTGCCTCATTGAGGGCTTATAAATTTAAACATTCCTTGTTAAGGTCTTAAAAATTTGATATTGCCTCGTTGAGGGCTTGTATTTCGATGTTCATATGTCTTATACAGTCCCTGAGTGTTTGGGCGCCTTCGGCCCTAGAGTCGTTTCTTGTGAGAATAGTGAATTTCTTTGGATCATGAAGTGTTTTGTCGATAAAAGATTCTCCTTCGATTACTTGGTACAAGTATACATGTTTTCTCCATCGAGGGTTCAATTATTCTATGCGGACACTGTTCATTCGGCCATTTGGTCCGATACATCATTCTCCTATCGAGACCTTTTCAACATATTTTGATTTCTTCGAGGAGGTGATCTTCCGGGGGGGATGCCCCCCAGTATTTGAGGTTGGTTGAATAGAAGCCTTGAATACTTGTTCATTTCTCCTTAGGTGGCATATAGCTTCCCTTCATTAGGGTTTCGAGTGTTTAGGGTGAATTTCCTTAGGACCAAGTCCCCGACTCCGAAATTTTTGAGGTTTGTTCTTCTGTTATAGTATCTTTCGATTCTTTGTTTTTGGGCGGCCATCCGGACCAGTGAAGCTTCTCGCTTTTCATATAATAGTTCGAGGGTTTTGGTCATAACCTCATTGTTTGAGTCCTCGGTGGCATGTCAAAATCTTGCGCTTGGCTCTCCGACCTCGACCAATATAAAAGCCTCAGACCCGTATAGCAAAGAGAACGGTATCTCTCCTATCCTCGATTTAGAGGTTGTTCGATATGCCCATAACACCTCGGGCAACATTTCTCTCCATTTTCTTTTCGCATTTTCTAACTTATTTGTCAAGTTTTGAATGATGGTCTTGTTTCGGGACTGGGCTTGACCATTTGCACATGGGTGGTAGGGTGTTGATAGGATCCTTTTGATTTTGTGATCCTCGATAAACTTTGTTACTTTGCCTCCGGTGAACTGCTTCCCGTTATCACACGTTATCTCGGACGGAATCCTGAATCGGCAGATAATGTGATCCCAGATGAAGTCGATGACATATTTTTCTCTTATCTTCTCGTAGGCCTGTTCTTCCACCCATTTTGAGAAGTAGCCAGTCATAAATAGAATAAATCTAACTTTACCTGGAGCCATTAGTAGGGGACCGACGATGTCCATTCCCCATTTCATGAACGGCCATGGTGATAAGACTGAATGTAGCTATTCACCAGGTTGGTGGATCATTGGTGCAAATCTTTGACACTTGTCGCATTTTTGGATGATTTCTTTTGTCTCCCTTTCCATGTTGTCCCAATAGTAACCTGCTCTGATCCCCTTTCGAATTAAGGAATCGGCACCGGAGTGATTTCCGCAGGTGCCTTCATGGATTTCTCGGAGCACGTAATCAGTGTCTCCTGGTCCCAAACATACTACTAGGGGCCCATCGAAGGTTCTTTTGTATAGAGTTCCATTCTTGTCGAGTGAAAATCGAGCTACTTTGGTCCGAAGGGCCCTTGATTCTTTGGGGTCTGTGGGTAGCTTCCCACTTCCCAAATAATCGATGTACTTATTTCTCCAATCCCATGTCAGGCTGGTGGAATTGATTTCGGCATGGCCTTCTTTAATCACCAATTTGGATAGCTGAACAACAGCCCCAGGGAGTATGTCATCTTCCTCGACGGATGATCCCAGGGTTGCGAGTGCATCATCCTTGCTTTTTTGCTCTCGAGGTATATGGACTAGAGACCATTCTTTGAAGCGATGCAACGTGACTTGATGTTTGTCTAGGTATCGTTGCATCCTGTCCTCTCGAACCTCGAACATCCCATTTGCCTGATTTACTACCAGAAGGGAATCGCATTTTGCTTTGATGACTTTCGTTCCTAGGCCTTTGGCCAATTCGAGACCTGGAATCATAGCCTCATACTCGGCTCCGTTGTTAGTCAACTTTGCAGTTTTTATAGATTGTCTAATAATGCCACCCGTAGGTGGCTTCAGAACTATGCCGACCCTGGATCCTTTAACGTTCGAGGCACTGTCGGTGAATAAGGTCCATACTCCTGATGATGTGCCCCTTTTTAGTAGTTCTTTATCTACCTCGGGCATAAGGGCGGGCGTAAATCGGCCATGAAGTCCGCCAAAATGTGGGACATGGTAGCCGTTCGGGGCTGATATTCGATATCATACCCCCCAAGTTCAATGGCCTATTTAGCCAATCGGCCTGATAATTTGGGTTTATGCAATATATTTCGAAGAGGATATGTTCTTAAAATACATATACAGGGAAATTGAAAATAAGGCTTCAATTTTCGAGATGCACTTATTAATGCAAGAGCAAATTTTTCTAAGTGCAGATACCTGGTTTCAGTATCTCTCACGGTTCGAGTCACATAGTAGATAGGGAATTGCGTACCTTGCTCATCTCGAACGACCACGCCACTTATCACTACCTCGGACACTGCTAAGTACAAGTATAGCATTTTATCCTCATTTGGGGTGTGGAGAAAAGGCGAGCTTGAGAGATACCGCTTTAACTCCTCCAAGGCGTGTTGGCACTCTAGAGTCCACTCAAAGTTGTTTTTGTTTTTTACTAGGGAGAAAAGGTGATGGATCCGATCTGATGACCTCGAGATGAATCGTCCTAAAGTCGCTATCCGTCCGGTCAGCCGCTGTATGACTTTCATATTGTCCACCACCGTGATTTCTTCGATGGCCTTGATTTTGTCAGGGTTGATTTCAATCACCCTGTTTGATACCATGAAGCCTAAAAATTTGCCCGAACCTACGCCGAAGGCGCATTTCTCGAGTTGAGCTTCATGTTGTAGCTTCTAAGGATGTCGAAAGTTTCCTGAAAATGAGTCAAATGGTCCTCTGCGCGCAGGGACATAACTAGCATGTTATCAATGTAAACTTCCATGGATTGGCCTATTTGATGTTCCAACTTCTTATTAACTAAGCGTTGGTACGTGGCACATGTGTTTTTTAGCCCGAAGGGCATTACATTGTAGCAATATGTGCCATACTTCATGATGAACGAACTTTTTTCTCTATCCTCGGGGTTCATTTGACTTTGATTATAGCCAGACTAAGCGTCGAGAAAGGTGAGGATCTCGTGGCCATCCGTGGCATCAATCAAGCGATCGATGTTGGGCAACGGGAACGAATCTTTAGGGAATGCTTTATTTAAGTCTTTATAATCTACGCACATTCTTAATTTGTTCCCCTTTTTGGGAACTACTACTACATTGGCCAACCATTCGGGATATTTTACTTCCCTGATGGACCCTATTTTGAGGAGTTTCGTTACCTCGTCGTTGGCGAACGCATGTTTTACCTCATACTAAGGCCTCCTTTTTTGCTTCACCGTTTTGAACCTGAGGTCGACGCTTAGCCTATGGGTGGCTATTTCCCGTGGGATCCCTGTCATGTCTAAGTGAGACCAAGAAAAGAAATCAATGTTGTTAATAATAAATTGAGTGATTGTCTTCCTCAGTTCGGGAGTTAATCCTGTTCCCAGGTATACCTTTTGGTCTGGGAGATGTTCCATCAAAACATCTTGCTCCAATACTTCAACCGTTGATTTTGTTGCGTCCGATTCTTCAGGGGTAACGAAGGTCCGATGAGTGAGGAACTTTTCTTCATCATCCTCGGGGACCTGTTTATCTTCTGATCCCTTCGAGGTGGAGGATATGGGTGCCAGTGCCATGTCGTGTACTGCGAACATTTCTAGTGTCGCATGTTGCTCTCTATATACCATTTTTACACCGTCTTTTGTGGGGAACTTTATCATTTGATGAAGAGTTGATGGTACTGTCCTTATGTGATGTATCCACGGCCTTCTAACCAAGGCATTGTATCTTATTTCACCTTCGATGACATGGAACTTGGTGTTTCGAACTGTACCAGATACGTCGACCGGGAGGATGATTTCCCCCTTCGTTGTCTCGCTTTCCATGTTAAATCCATTGAGGACTCGAGAGGTGGGTATTATTTGATCAAGCAGTTCGAGCTGCTACACCACCTTCAATCTGATTATGTTGGCCGATCTACCTGGGTCCACGAGCATACGTTTAATTTGAATGTTATTCAAGAGAAAGGAAATTACCAGTGCATCATTATGTGGTTGAGACAAAGTCCCGAAACATTCTTCTAGAATGCAAGAGTGTCCTCGAATACATAGTTCCGGGTTTGCTTTTTTGTTGTGATGGATATTTTTGATCGCTTGACAATAGGCCTTTGCAGGATTTCGATCCCTCCAATGATCATGTGGATGGCATGTTGTGGTTCCTCAAAATTTGTTCTTAGCTCGGCCACTGAGGAACTCTCGAAGGTGCCATTTTCTAATGAGTCGGGCTACTTCATCTCAGAGTTGTCCGCAATCCTTGGTCCTATGACCGTGAGTGCTGTGATATTCTCATATAAAGTTAGGGTTCCTTTGCGAAGGATCTGATAGTATGGGTTTCGGCCACCTGGTATCTTTGATATTACCTATGGCTAATACGATGTCTGAAACATCAATATTGAAGTTGTACTCAGATAGCTGGGGTGCATGTACCTCCATGTATGCCTGTCAAACCCGGCTTTGTTCACGAGTCCCCGAGCATTCTGGCCCCAATCCATCCTTCGACCACTCCGAGGTATATTGCGCCACAGGATATTTCTTCGATTTTCTATATACGGTTGATACCTTTCTTTTTTTGCCTTTCTGGTGTCTGTTCGACTCGAGGAGCCATTTCCGGTGGTGCTGTTCTTGGAGTTTTTTTATGGCTTTGTAGATGAGAATAGCCATTTGTTGTGCTTGCAACATCTCAAAAATGACATGAATGCTAACTTCTCTTTCCCTTTGAGCAGGGGTTCTCTGTGCTTCATGTCGGTCTCCTTCGAACACTTTCGTCTGTATGAGAGCTTACATCGACATGTTGTGCGTCGCGTGAGCCCTCATCAATGGGGATTTGTACTGGTGCCCCTTCAGGGTTTTGCGGTAGTACACCGGCGCCTGAAGCAGCTGCACCGTTCTCCCCATGATCCTCAGGATCGTTGTTTTCATGTGCATTAACGGAGTTAGACATTTTCTAACCTGAAATTGAAGATTCTTGGACAAGAAAAAGTGTAAAGAATAACTTGTGTTTTTAGAAAACCAGCACTAAAATAATCAACTATTATTTTTAGCCCCACGGTGGGCGCCAAACTGTTTACCTTGAAAATAATAATTACAATTATATCTAATTTTGTGGTTCTAAAAATATGTTATTTATTTTAATACTAGTTGTTTAGACAATAGATGCTAAGTGAGAGGTAAGAAAAATGAGATAAGAGCAAAGAATAATGGAATTGTGCAAACCGAGCAGTTATGAGACAGGGTCAGGAGCTGGCCGAAACTGGGCCTTGGAGTCTAGCTAATATGCTTGACAAGGGGTTATCAATGAAGGATTAACAGCTTAATGGGCCTCAAAGATGGCACAACAAGTAATAAGTGAAGAACAATCAATGAACACAATGAATAGAAAGCAATAAATCAATGAAAAAATTGTAGAGAATGTTCTTATTCTTGTATTGAATATCCTTCATTTTACAAAATGACAAGGGCCCCCTTTATATAAGATGGGGAATCCCAACATAGTATATGTGTAAATATTATAAATAAATATAGCTGGTACAACTATTTAATGTCACGGTACGAACTGGTACTATTCTTGCAGGCGTTGTCAGCTATAACCACGTGCCCTTGGGAATTTCTCACCTTCTCATAACGGTCTTCGATCTTTACCCTGCCTCGAGGTGTATCGATCCCTCTGAATACTTCCTCGAGGAATGCACCTCGGGGTTGAACTTTGGATTCTTCTCTGATACAATCGAGGTCGAGGCTCGTAATGCTATAGATGAATCAAAATCGGCCTTCCCTGGTTTTACCGTATACAAAACCATAGGCTGGAAGATATGCTACTGACATTGCCTCTATCATTCCTAGAGATTGAATCCTCGCGCTTCTAGCCTTTTATCCGAATTATGGACAATTCAAAACCTTCTGCATTTGAGTATCTCGTACATTGTCCACTTTTACCTTACTTACCCTAAAATCTTGCCTCATATCTTCTATCTTTTTCATAACCTCCCTTCCACGTAGGTATAATTCACATCCACAACTTGAAGCTCTATTATAATACTTGCACCTCTGGTGCATACATAATCCGGTGGGAGCTTTGTACTGACTTCTTATGAGGTTGGTATTTTTCCAACTGGGCTTATCGTAGGGCCGTTGTAGAATATGGTTGTTTTAATTTCTCTCTTGTACCTCTAATATTAAGAGTGATCCTGCAATATTCTCAATCACGATTCCTATAATTTTCTGGGTCCAATAATCAAGTTCCTAATATATTTCGTTGATGTAACACTTTAGTTTCCTCTTCCTTCTTATTAGCTTTTATGTAGGCTTAAGCTATCTTCTGATCTGCGGGTCATGGTATACCATGATACAATCTTCTAACAACTCAATCCTTTGTCTATGACCTGGGCTTAATTCCTTCTTTTAACTTATACCAGAGCCTTCTATGTATATTTGATTTTCAACAAATATGTTGCATGTATAAAACTCCAAACTCTTAAGTGCGTTCATAACGTAACTAACTATGGATTATTAATCGAATGATCCTTTCAGTTCCTTCTCAGCTTTCTTTAAATGTAAGCAATTACCTTTCCTGGTCTTCCTTCCCCCCTTGTTGCGTGCATACTTTGCTTACCTTAGTGCCAACACATATTTAATTCCATACAACTCATATGATTTTGAATGTCACTTCTGATTTTACTCCCCGTTCATTAGCCACGGTAGGTGCCACTTTCCTATGGAGTGCATTCAATGTTGTTGTGAGACTGTTATTATAAGACCATTCCCTCTTTGGGTCATTGAGCTTAGGTTGAAGCCTTCTTCCTTACTTCCTCAGCTAGTCTTTCATTGTAGCACTTAGAGAGGACCCTCTGACTCTTGTAATGCTACGAGTTTATCACATCGTATGCTTGACGGAGTTTTTGATGTTCTTCCTTGCCTATAATTACCCGTAGTTACTTATCACCATGCCCTTGTGCTTGTACAGTTGCTTTTGAATTAATATTTTGACTGACTTCCCACTGGTACTCACTTTTATTTCCATAACACTCATATGCTATATTTTTCTACGCCAACTCCTATGTAAATATTTTTTAATGGTCACGATGTCATATCTGCGAGACTGAATTCCCCATGTTGGGGTCCACTCTGTTTATCTTGCACGATCTATTGATTTGTCTGTATCCTCTTATCTAGCCAAAACTAGACTCTTCTTGAATCAACTACTAACTACTCGCTAGCCCATTCTTATATCTATATTCCACGCAATCTCTCTTGGGTTATTCTTTTTGTGTTAACTTACCTCTCGCACTGGCTCCTTATTCATCAAAAAAATCCTTGTCCGGAACCCTTACTTCCTCTCCTTGACATCGTGCTTGCATAATGTCTAGAATCGTAGCATATCAGTAGGATTTAGATAAGTGAAATCTCATCCCTTTCTCATTTTGATCGAATTATTCCTTTACCATTCTATAATTACTAGAACCACATAATTCTGACTTAGTTCCACATCACTCCATATTCCCCCCTTTAGGAGAGTACTATGATTTAGTGCTCCGATTAATCTATGTATAGATGCTTTACCTCTTCATCTTTGGCATTTTTTCACATCATCGATGGCCCTTACTCCCCTTGCGGTAATCCTTCTGTACCAAGGATAGCAAATTTCCTTACTCGCGAGGGTGAAACTTAGTGTAACTGGCACATGTAGTCCCTTAGTCTTAACTTTGCTCACATTGCTTGCTTTAGGGAGCCTCTTCCTGAATGACCATTTCTGAATTTCTCATGACTCTTCTTCTGTTGTCCATTCTATTATCCCCGGAACGTAACTTGAAATTCTCACGATGCTGAATATTATCCAATCACTCAGTCCTTAACTCACATTTAGTTTATCTTGTTCACTAGCCCATGCTGATTTCTATTATTATGGGGTCTAACTTTTTTTCTTCTAGTAATCACGTTAGAATCACGAACTTATTTCTCGAAATGAGGGTATGACTCTATGGCCTTTACTCTTTTGTGGTCACAGGGCCTGTTACCTTTCGTCTTTTCCTTTACTTAACTATACACTCTGTAATACAGTAATTTTTTTGTCCTACCGTTGTCATCCATGTATCACATTAACTCTCTTGTTATTTCCCGCAAACATTTCTGTCTATCACTTTATTCTTTCAACCAAATGCATGAGTCACTTAATGTGAAGTTGGGGCTGCCACATAATCCATTTTAATCCCTATCCAAGATATCTTTAATTAATTAGGTAATATCCCATTACCCAATAATTAATCAATTACTCATATAATTAAGAATTATCTCAACTTACTTAAAATATTATTTACTTTTAAAACACTTTATACATCTTACTATCATGGTCATGTGGTACCTTGTATGGCGCTAGTCCATAAATACCAGGTGTTATAGCTCGGACCATATTTTATTCCAAATTACCAAATTTTGATGAAACTCATTTCTTCCACTCGATCACCGTCTTACCTTCACGAATTTATTTATCACTTATTTAAAATAACATAATACTTATAATACCCAAATAATCTCATTCCCGAACTTACGTGATTAGCTTATGACAAAATTTTAACATACGAAAATGCAAAATGTAATATCTCATTTCTGAGCTTATATCAATTTAAGTATGGCGTACTTTCGCGTACAAAAATATTGGGTGTAACAACAGGCTCAACAAGCCGCAATAGCACAACTCCAAAACTAGAACCATGCACCAAGCATAATCGAGCCCGAGATTCCTAAGTATGGTGGAACAACCGACCCCAACGAGCATGTCACCTCATACACATGTGCAATTAAACGGAATGATCTAGAGGACGAAGTGATCTAATCCGTGTTACTAAAGAAATTTGGGGAGACCATATCAAAGGGAGCGATGATATGGTACCATAATTTACCACCTAACTCTATTGATTCATTTTCCATGCTTACAGATTCTTTTGTAATAGCATATGTCGGATCCATAAAGGTAAAGACAAGGAAGTCGGACCTCTTCAAGGTAAAGCAGAAAGATAACGAGATGCTCAGAGAGTTTTTGTCGTGAATCTAAATAGAACAAATGGATCTACCACCGTTCATAGATGATTCGGTCATTCAAGATTTCACTCAAGGACTAAATGTAGGAATTTCAGTGGCTTCAGAGCAGTTGAAGCAGAACTTGATTGAATACCAGGTTATTACCCGGGTTGATGTGCATAATCAGTATCAATCGAAGATTAAAAGTCGAAGACAACCAGCTGGGGTTCCCTCCGGGTCCGTTTATCCTATCAGGCCCGTCGACAGAGTCAACAGGGACATTGATCGAGAGCCAAGGTTGAACGTGGATCGATACCAGTCGTATAATGGAGATCATAGGGGCAACGGACCTGGGTGCAACCCTATACAAGGTGAAAGGAGAAATGATTGAGGTTAGAGCTCTCGAGGGATCATTTGCATGAATGGTTTTGACAGGCATGTCGGACCTAAAGAAGCACCACGACTGTCGAAATATAACTTCAATGTTGACGCATCCGCCATTATGTCGGCAATCAGACGCATAAAGGATACTAAGTGGCCTTGACCTCTACTAATCGATCTAGCCCAAATAAATCCCAACCAAATGTGCAAGTATCATAGCACACATGGCCATAGAACGGATGATTGCAGACAACTGAGAGAGGAGGTAGCCCAGTTATCCAATGACCAACACCTTTGGATGTTTTCTAAGTGATCGGGCCAAAAGACAGAACGAGCAAGAAGAAACACAACACGTCAGTCACATGATTTTCAGAGGGGGCGATGTCCCCCGAGGGCCAGTGTTAAAGTGCACCAAAGTGTTGATCACAAGGGAGCAACGAACTCAGGATTACATACCTGGTGGAACATTGTGCTTCAACGATGAGGACGAAGAAGGGATCATGTAGCCCTATACTCATGATTAAGACTCAATTTAAACGTGTTTTAATTGATCCAGGTAGTTTGACCAACATTATTCGATCGATGGTCGTAGAACAACTCGGCCCACAGGATCAAGTTGTGCCTACGGCCCGAGTGCAAAACAGATTCAACATGACATGTGAAACTACTAAGGGCGAGATAACTTTGCCAGTAAATGTGGCCGGGACCATCCAGGAGACGAAATTCCATGTGATCGAGGGTGGCACGAGGTATAACGCGTTGTTTAGGATGCCATGAATCCACAAAATGGGGGCAGTGCCTCGACCCTCCACCAGGTTCTGAAATTTCCAACACCAGAGGAAATCAAAACAATCTATGGAGAGCAACCCGCCGCAAAGGAAATGTTTGCCATTGACGAAGTGATTCCAGTATCGGCACTCTCATCGACGAAGGGATCAAACTCGAAGGGAAAATAGGAGGCCAAATAGAAATCACAGACGACGGCCTTGACCCAACTAGAGAAGTAGGGGACTGACGAAGATGATGACTATGGGGTCCCTCGATCCTTAATTGCCCCCGATCACTCCGACGCCACCAAATCAACGGTCGAAGAGCTAGAGCAAGTCATACTTATCGAACATCTGCCTGAACGAAAGGTATACCTGGGCACGGGGTTAACTCCCGAGCTCAGGAAAGAACCTATTCAATTTCTTATAGATAACATGGATTGTTTTGCTTGGTCCCACCTCGACATGACAGGGATCCCATCGGAAATCACCACCCATAAACTAAGCTTGGACTCGACGTTCCATCCGGTGAAGCAAAAAAGAAGACGCTAGTCTGACATCAAGCATGCTTTCATCAAAGACGAGGTAACCATGCTTCTTAAAATATGGTCCATTCGGGAAGTAAAATATCCCGAATGGTTAAAAAACGTAATAGTAGTCCCTAAGAATGAAAACAAACTTAGAATATGTGTAGATTACAAATATCTAAATAAATCATGCCCCAATTCCTTTTCCTAATATCGATCGCATGATCGATGCCATGGACGGCCACAAGATCCTCATTTTTCTCGATGCATATTCTAGGTACAACCAAATATAAAGGAACCTGTATAATCAGGAGAAGACCTCATTAATCACTAAATATGGTACCTACTGCTATAATGTAATGCCATTCGAATTAAAAAAATGCTGGTGTCACGTACCAACGCCTAGTAAACTGAATGTTCAAAGAACAAATAGAGGAAATCTATGGAAGTTTACATTGATAATATGTTCGTTAAGTCCCTGCGAGCAGAGGACCGTTTGAAGCATTTGCAGGAAACTTTCAGTGTATTGAGGAAATACAACATGAAGCTGAACTCGAAAAAATGCGCGTTCGGGGTCGGGTCAGGAAAATTTCTCGGATTCATGGAATCCAACCGAGGAATCAAGATCAACCCCAACAAGATCAAAGCCATCGAGGAAATCATGGTGATAATGTAAAGGTCGTGCAGAGGTTAAGACACCCTGGGGCGATTCATCTCGAGGTCCTTCGATAAGAGCCATCAAATGTTTCTCATTGCTAAAGAAGAAAAATAACTTGAGGTAGACTCCGGAATGCCAACAAGCCTTGGAAGAGCTTCCCTTCACTACTTCACACGCCGAGGGCAGACAAATAGTTGTACTTATATTTGGCAGTATCAGAGATAGAGGTAAGTGGAGTCCTAGTCCGAGAAGAAAAATGTAAGTAATTTCCGATTTATTATGTTAGTCGGACCTTAGGTGAGGCTGAAACTAGGTATCCCCACCTAGAAAAATTGGTGCTCGCTTTGATAAGCGCCTCTAAGTAACTAAAACCATACTTCCAATGTCACCTTATATGTGTTGTACCTATTTATCCACTTTGAAATATTTTGCATAAACCCAAGCTTTCTAGATGGTCGGCCAAATGGGCTGTAGAAATAAGCGGATATGATATTGAATATCAACGCCGACCAGCCATCAAGTCTCAAATATTGGCAGAGTTTACATCGGCCCTATTACTCAGGGTAGAAAGAGAGTTGTTTGTAAACTCAGCTACGTTCTCGGGAATCTGGATTTTCTTTATGGACGGTGCTTCGAATGCAAAAGTGGCCGGCCTCAGTATCGTACTAAAACCGCCCATAGGCAACATGGTTAGACAATATATTAGAACTATGAAATGGACTAACAACGAGGCTGAATATGAGGCCATGATTGCATGTCTCGAACTAGACAAAGGATTGGGAGCGGAGGTGATCAAAACCAAATGTGACTCCCTCCTCGTGGTGAATTATGTTAACGAAACCTTTGAAGTTAGGGAAGAACGAACGCAAAGATACCTGGATAAGTTACAAGTAACTTTGCACCAATTTAAGGAGTGGACTTTGCAACATATGCCTCGAGATCAGAATAGTGAGGCCGATGCCCTCGCAAACTTAGGGTCATCGGTTGAGTACACCAAGCTCAATTTGGGGGCCGTCCTAGGTATCGTACTAAAACCACCCACATGCAACATGGTTAGACAATCTATTAGAACTATGAAATTGACTAACAACGAGGATGAATATGAAGCCATGATTGCAAGTCTCGAACTAGAGAAAGGATTGGGAGCGGAGGTGATCGAAACCAAATGTGAATCCCTTCTCGTGGTGAATTAGTTTAACGAAACCTTTGAAGTTAGGGAAGAACGAATGCAAAGATACATGGATGAGTTACAAGTAACTTTGCACCGATTTAAGGAGTGGACTTTGCAACATATGCCTTGAGATAAGAATAGTGAGGCCTATGCCCTCGCAAACTTAGGGTCATCAATTGAGGACACTGAGATCAATTTGGGGGACATCGTGCAACTCATGAGGTTATGTAGTCGAAGAAGGCCATGCCGAGATAAACTCCACAAGCTTGACCTAGGATTGGAGAAATAAATACATAGAGTATTTGAAAATCAGAAATCTTCCCTCAGTTCCAAAAGAATCGAGGGCCTTGCTCACTAAGGCTGCACGATTCACCTTGTCCAAAGACGGAACCTTGTTCAAGAGAATGTTGGATGGTCCACTAGCGATATGTCTGGGACCGGGATATATCAAATATGTTCTAAGGGAAGCTCATGATGGCAGTTGCGAAAATCATTTCGGTGCCGAATCATTGGTCCAAAAGGTAATCAGAGTCGCTATTATTGGATCAACATGGAAAAATATGCGAAAGAGTTTGTTCGAAAATGCGACAAATGCCAAATACATGCACCGATGATACACCAACCCGTGGAACTACTCCATTCGGTCTTGTCACCATGTCCATTCATGAAGTGGGGGATGGACATCGTTGGCCCTCTTCCATGGGCACCAGGCAAAGCTCAATTTATTTTATTTATGACTGACTACTTTTCTAAGTGGGTTGAAACACAGCCCTTCGAGAAAGTTCGGGAGAAGGAAGTCATCAATTTCATGTTGGATCACATCATATGTCGATTCAGAATGCCATCCGAAATTATGTGTGATAACGAGAAACAGTTCATCGGTAGAAAAGTAACAAAGTTTCTCGAAGACTATAAAATCAAAAGAATCCTACCAATACCTTATCATCCTAGGGGGAACGGGTAAGCCTAATCGACCAGCAAAACTATCATCCAAAATCTTAAGAAGAGGCTAAACGACTCCAAAGGAAAGTTGAAGGAAATTCTGCGCGAAGTTCTTTGGGCATACCGCGCAAACTCGAAGTCCACTACTGGGGCTACCCCATTCTCATTAGTTTATGGGGTCGAAGCTCTAATACCAGTCGAAGTCAGAGAACCAAGTATCAGGATCCAATATGCAACAAAGGAATAAAATGACGAGGCCATAAATACTAGCCTAGAACTATTGGATGAAAGGCGTGAAGCGGCCCTCGTCTGATTGGTCGGCCAAAGGAAATGGATCGAGAGATACTACAATCGAAGAGCTAATCTTCCATATTTTAACGCCGAGGACTTAGTGCTAAGGAATGTCACCCTCAACACCCAAAATCTGAATGAAGGGAAATTGGTCTGAATTGGGAAGGACCGTACCAAATTCTCGAAGTCATCGAAAAAGGGTCCTACTAGATCGAAACGATGAATGGAGAACAACTACCAAGCAATTGGAACATATCTCACCTAAAATGGTATTACTGCTAAGGTACGACCCCTTTCTAGTTCCTTTTTATGTCAGATTAACACATGCAAGTGCGGTCAACAAGAAACGACGATTGATTTTTTGGCAAACGGCACGAAGTCTTTATGTCTGGAAGCACGTGTTTCACTCTTTTTCACTTAGACCGGTTTTGTCCCAAATGGATTTTTCGGTGAGGTTTTTAACGAGGTAACAATGAATCGTGCTAACTTAGAATCAAGCCCAATTAAGAATCGGCACCGAAGATCAATTTAACATTATCTGAGGTTCCTTTGCAATCAACCTCGAATACTAGGGGGCTACCCTTAGATATGAATTATCTTCGAATATCAACTCTAGCGAGGAAACTACTTCATAAAGTGAGGGTCTCGATAGATAGGATTTATTGTAAGGGCCAAACGGTTAAAACGATCAGTTCCCACATAGATTGCTCGAGCCCTGGCATAAAAAATGTACACATGTATGGCTGTTTCAATCGAGAATAAAGAGAAGTACTTTCCTTTCAATCATCTTATGTTTTAAATTTTTTTCCTCTTTACATCCCTTAAAGAGTTTTGTACTTCCGAAAATAACGAGCCCAAGGGAAATACTTAACCACAATAAGAACGACCACTCAGGGAATGCCGTCCAATTCAAACAGCCCAAGTCATCGGGCCTCGGGGGCAAAAGACCTATGGAAACTCCCCGATTTCTAAAAGCCACGGCCACTCCACTCGAAGACTGTTATTTCACGCAAGCCTGGATTAACTCGGGAAAACAAGCCCAATGAGCAGCTCCCGAACTAAAAGGCTACTTCCAATTTAACACGGCTCGAAGACGTCCGATATCCGTAACAAAAATAGCCCTTCGAAAAAGAAAAAATATCTTTCACAACCGGTTCTTAAGGCTACCCTCGACAAAGTTATAAACTTAAGATATTTCCAGGGAAAAAACTTCGGTAACATCGAACCCCAACAATACCTTAACCCAGAAAGGAAATAAAATCAAGGTTTGTTTGAACCCTCAAACACAACCTTATTGTTTCATGCTAAGGCATTTCAACCTTTTTGAAAACAAATAATAAAGCAAAGGAAAAACTTGAAAGACGAAAAGGAAATAAAAGCCTTATATATATATATATATACAATAATTTTTTACAAAGGCGAGATCGGCCTAATACAAAAATTTACAACGGCCAAAACTACCTCAAAAAAGATGCAAAAGAAAGCAAGAATACAAAGGCCTAAGTGGCCTAGTCTTCATCGGAGGTAGCATCTCCATCCTCGGAATCTTCCCCATCTTTGAACTCACTCAAGCTCTTGGAGTCTTTCTCAGGAAAGGCCAGCTTCTAGACTGGCTTCCTCTGCGTTGGCATTCTCGATTTTGGCCATAATATTGAAGCCCTGAGCATGAACTCCCTCGAGGGATTCCCCTCAAGCTTTTCATTTTGCATGATCCGCCATGCTCTTGGCCTTAGCCTGGATGACCTCGACATCGACCTTAAATATGACCATGTTAGCATCAATTTTGGTATTGGCCACGACCACCTTAGATCTGGTCACTTCAAGTTCATTAGCCAAGTTTGCCTTATCAGAAACACCCAAGTCCAACTGATATTGAATCTTCTTGATCTTCTCGACCTGCACAGAGGCCTTCTTGTTGCTCCCAAATGCACACGCGGTATACGTGGTCGTACAAGTAATAAAATGATAAGTCGAGTGTCAAACCCACAGAGACTTGTATCAACTACCCACTAAATTCACCAAGATTGTTATTTAGTCAAGCCAAAATCGAGTTCAAGAATGTGATTATACTAAACTATAATTCTAAGTAGTCATTAAATTATCAAGTAACAAAATAATTGTGGTGTATTCCGTAGAGACAAATATTTCAGGGTTGTGATCGAGTCATCAATCCTATTGTGTTCTAGTTAACTCTCCCTTTCATACAATTCACTCATAGCTACTAATTAATGGAACAATTGCTCTCATAGCCTTCTCTCGAAATACTACTCGCCTATTCAAAATAGATTAACGCCTATATTCCTATGAAATCAATCTATCAAGAATGCATTAATATTGCGATATTTTATTAAGCACGGTTACTAGGTATATTCCTATCCTAACCACAAATCCGCCCTCCCCCTAAGAGTTAAGATCATTCTCTCTTCAATTCTTCTCTAATCTAAACATGGCTTTCCAAAGCATAGCATATATAGTAAATAGAACCCAACTGTTGGCCAGACAATTAAGCAATTAATCACATAATTGAAGAAGAAACCATGTATTAGTGAATTCTAATCAAGGTTAAGTCAAAGTTAAACAACAATATTCATGGCTAAATCACAACTCCGGAGTGATGGGTTTTAACCACTCATGATAATAGGAAAAAATTTCATAAGATTGGATAACTCAAAATACTAATAAAACATGATGAAAACTGATATCTCTTTGCTCCTAGATATTTCTCATGCGTATTGCCTCTCTAAAAGTGGCTTCCTCTCCCAAAAAAGTGTGTTTAAAGACTATTTATATGGTATAGGGTTAGCAAGGGGTGAAATAATACAAGCCCACTTCGTAACAGCCTTTTTAGGTTAGCTCGATCACTCTCTCGTGCGCACGCGAGATAGCATGAGCAAAGTTCTTCTCTTTTTCTTTCCTTTTAGGTCTGTCGTGCAATTCCATGCCTCTTTGCTATACTTCGTTGTTTTTTCCAAGCTTTTGTTCAATAGCTCGTTCACTCTCTCGTGAGCACGCGATAGTGAACGAGCAAAGTCCTTCTTTTGTCTTTTGATCCTGAATAAACTTCTTTTGGTCACATTTCGTCCAACTTGCATCCGAATGATTCCTATACATAGAAATACCACAAATTAGCACAAATCATTATATTATACATTCAAAATTTACGAGACATGAGAACAATGCGATGTAGTATACATAAATATATACATACTTTAAGCCGAATATCAACACCCCACACTTAAACACTTGCTCGTCCTCGAGCAATTTTCTACACTTTACAACAACAGGTATTTTTTAAACAACGCTCATAACTCATCATACCAAAAATATTTAAAATAGACTAAGCACGATAGTGTAATATCCTGACCTCAAGATTTGGGTCACAAGCACCACGCATTTTCATAACCTGCTTACTTACTCTAACATAGAGGTCAACGACATTACCTTTCCTTCATGAATCAAGTGCCCTCATACAACAAAAGTGATTAGTTCCACACACGTAAAATTCAAGAATAATTAGGAACTCAATATAGAAAGAATTCACTCACTCTCAGAAACAATATTCATATGCCACAAAAGATGAATCATAGGCTTGTCCGTAGTGTACTACTCTATTAATCGAGCTCATACAGTCAAGGATCAATTAGGACTTTATTTGGTTGTAATGTAGGCTGCAGAACGGGTAGGATAAATTTAGATATACGAGTGACTACACCTCCCTAAGAACTTTAATACATACACTTTAACAATTAAACCCCCCTACTTATGTCAAACAATAACTCCACCTTCACATCAATGTAAATTATCTCCATACTTCTTTAAGCACAATTATATCAAGAGTCACCACTATCAAGGAATATTTTTCACACAATTCAACTACTTTTTTTCTTTTTTTTCTTCATTTCAAGTGGCTCTTACTGTTTCAATACAGTGCACATTTCTCCTTATTTCATTGGTTCCACTCAAAATCCAAACCAGCACCCCCACACTTTACTTTTACAAAGTTCATTACAATTCAAGTGCCCATGAAAGGTGAAAAGGTTCAAATAGATAGTTAATCAAACAAATGGATAAGTCATGTAATGTGGTTGCCAAAGAAACAGGATCACAGACGCAAAAGGTTAACTACGATACATAACAGTTAGGGGGTAAAAAAAAAAAAAAAAAAAAAAAAAAAAAAAAAAAAAAAAAAAAAAAAAAAAAAAAAAATATATATATATATATATATATATATATCTGGCTCATTAAATAAATGCCTATATCACTTCCAAGACTGAACAAAACTACTATTTAGCTTTACAAACACACGGGGCAAGTTCTAGACATCAAATGCAATGCATAGAATGACATAAACAAACCTCAAACACACATGGCACATAACTCACTCATGATTGGACTCATCGAGACACTCTAATCAAAGAAGTTAAGCAAAGTGAATATCATACAATTTAAGGTTCTTATACACGAGCCAAAAGCTGAGCCTAAGCGTCACGATCAAAGTACTCACTATTCTCAAGGCATAACAAAGTCAAGAGATATTTTCCTAATGTAATTCATAGCACAGTGGCTCCTACTCCTAAAAAAACTAACTACAGTCGGTTCAAATAAAACCCTTGGAAAAGAACCATGCCGCAAAGAAAAACCAAGGGGGAATTATTACACTGCCTAACAAAAGAAAATATTTTTGTCTTTTTTCTATCGACTTAAATCCCTCAAAAAACCTGTCGAATAAGATCCATCGTTGGGAGAAGTCCAATGTTTCTAATTTTTTTCGTTTTTTTTAACACACTATTACTAACTATTTCTAATCATCTAGAGAAATTATCCCACCCCACACTTGAAAGAGTGCAGTGTCCCCAATGCACAAATAAAGCAAAACAATAACGAGGGTGGACAAGAAACTCCCTGAAAGGCCAAAGGCCGAAGCAATCACAGCTCACGAGGTACTCAAACTTCCCCCACGCATGGTCTTTTGTGTAGGCACCCCACACTTAGTTCTCACCATCTAACTCGCGTTTGCACTCTTTCAATGGCTTTCTTCCTATGCTCATAATCCTACAAAATAAAAATAGACACTACAACAATAATAAGATAAAAATAAAAATAAAAGAAAGAAGTAAAGCTGGGTTGCCTCCCAACAGGCGCCTGATTGAACGTTGAGGCACTGTTACAACCCGTACTTTTCTATGGAGAATTTGTGAGTGTAAGATCGCGTAAGTTTAACAACCTTGATACCGTTATATACATTGGATATGGTATTTTTAGTGGAACATTTTTGTAAAAAAGTTTGAAAAATATGATTTTATATAGTTATTAATATTTCTAATTTCGAGTATATTTTAAATTATGCACATAATATGAGAAATTTTATAAATGATATTTTCTTTATTTTAAAGATAGAAACTTATTTCTCACAAGAAAAGAAGGTTATCTTTTTACCATTTTAAGAATTAAGCGTACGAAAATTTATAATCTTTATATGAGATTAGAAAAATTAGAATTTGAGAAAATATATGTATTTTTACATGAATGTTTGAATGAAATAATAGTATATGTATTAATTTTATATGGTACTATAAATTATTAATATTTTAATAGTAGTATGTTATGCAAGTTGAGATAATTCTTAATTATGCGGATAATTAGGTAATTAATGATTTTTACTGGGATATTAAATTAAAATCTTTGGATAATTATTAGGCGCAATAATCCGCGTGGTATTATTAGAGAATGGCAGCAAAGTACTAACCATTGTTATGTTTAAGGAGGTGGTGGCATCCATGCACACTTTTTGATTGAAAGATATGATAAATAATGCATTTCAAAAGTCACAAATTAAAAGTCTTGCCAAACAATATTCTCTTGCTACTTGAGATAGACATGGATTTTTCTCTCTCTTTATTATTTGTTCCCTCTAAATATTTGTTCATTCATAAGAAAACTATTAGCGAAGCCTTAATAGATGGAAACATCACCAATTTCAACTTGTGTTGCTTCTCTTCTGGAACAAGAGCCAGGCTATTTGGAATATTTTGTCAATCCATCTCCCTTTTATTGCCATCTTTTATGGCAGCACAGTTCTATTTTGAGATAACTTGACCAAAGTAACAATCAAAAGTTGGGATTATAGATCATTGTAAAGAAGTATTTTAGGATAATTAAAGATGAAGAAGTAAGATATAAACATGCATGCACCGCAAGTTTAATCCTATAAGAAGAATGAATGAAAAAGCAAGATTTAACACAAAGCAAAGGCATGTCCTGTAGAATGATGACTATTATGTGATGGGTGAAGCTTCAAAAAGAAACACACATGAAGCTATCGCGTAATACCAGCGGGAGGAGTAATTTTAAGAGAACGCGGCCCAATCTTTCTCAAGAAAATCATACGGATTTTTTCCTACTTCGATCCGTCGTTACGTGTTTTGTCGCAATTGATGTATATTAGATGGATTTTTAAGAGAACCGTCTCAAGTATGTTAAGGCTAATCCTTCTTTCTTTTGGCATAATCCAAGTAACGATATATAAACGTAATGTTATTTCATAAGTGGTTCTACTCTTAGCAGTTAAGGATGTCCATGTTATTCATTCCTGTAAAATGATAGTCAAGCATGCCTAAGTATGTATCTAGTCCCCTATTGAGGTGTTTAATAAAAACGTTAATATCATTACGGTATTCTATGTATTATGCATTTACCACTGAGATGCGTCCGATTGGGCAATTATACATCTACCACCGAGATATGGCCGGTCGGGCAGTTACCACCGGTTGGGCAGTTATGTATTAATATTTACCACCTGTTGGGAAGTTAAGCATTTACCACTGAGCTACGACCTGTCGGGCTGTTACCAGTGATCAGTTGGGCAGTCATGCATCATACGATATAGATAATAGTCTCAAAGAGAATCATTATATATAAGTATAATAAATATGCATATACGGTGGCACTTCAGAGATTTAGGTTGATTCTTATATGTCTTTAAAGTAATGTGAACTTATTGTTATGTTTCAGTTCTGCTTTACATACTCAGTACATTATTTGTACTAACGCCCTTTTGTTGGCGACGCTGCATTCATGCTTGCAGGTATAGATATTTTTTTTGACGAGCTCTCATAGTAGACGAGATTGGCATTCAACGAAGGATCAGTAAGGCTCCACCTCATTTGGAGTGTAGCCAAGTCTATGAGTCATCGTGTCAGAATTTTGCTACAAACTTATGGGTAGGTTGGTACCCTGTCTCATTTGATGTCAAATAAACTTAGAGACTTTGTAGACAGAGATTCATTTTGTACAGCATGCCAGAGGCCTTGATGGCCCATATGTATTCATGTTGTAAGAAAAATGGTTGAGTGATACAGTTTTTCCACTTATAGTTATACATTAAGAGTTGTGGCCACGTTGACCCATGATAGTTACAAAGAAAAAAAAGAGTTGCAGAGTGGTTCGCTCGGGTAAGTGCGGCACCGGGTGCCAGCACGCCTCCCCAGATTTGTGGCGCGATAGACACGACGTAGAATCTCGCTTACTTATCAGCGAATACAACCTTGGTCTTCTCAAGATCAACTATTCCTCCCCAATAATGCTTTACTCTGTGTCCATTCACCAAAAATTTTCTTTCACCATTTAAAGCTCGCATATCAATTTCTCCATAAGGAGTGACCCTCACTACATCAAACGGGCCTGACCATCTTGATTTTAACTTCCCAGGAAATAGCCTTAGTCTAGAATTGAACAATATTACCTGTTGTCCTGGCTCGAAGTGATGCGGTTTTATATGCTTGTCATGCCATCTTTTTGTCTTTTCTTTGTAAATCTTAGCATTTTCATAAGAGTGCACCCTGAACTCATCTAACTCATTCAACTGCAAGAGTCTTTTCTCGCCCGCGACTACAAGGTCCATATTTAACTTCTTAATGGCCCAATATTCTTGTGTTCAAGTTCAACAGGAAAGTGACCTGCCTACCCCTAAACTAGCCTATACGGCGACGCCCCAGTTGGCGTTTTGTATGCAAATCTATATACCCACAAGGCATCATCTTACTTTGCATACCAATATTTTCTATTCACACTCACCGTCTTCTCTAAGATTTTCTTTATTTCTCTATTACACACCTCATCTTGTCCACTTGTTTGAGGATGATATGTCGTTCCAACTCTATGGCGTACTCCATATTTAGCTAGAATTTTATACAACAACCGATTAAAAAAGTGTGTCCCTTCACCACTAATCAAAGCACATGGAGTCCCGAATCTCGAAAATATGTTCTTTTTCACAAACGCGGCTACCACCATGGTATCATTCGTTGGAAATGCGATCGCCTCTACCCATTTTGACACGTAGTCAAATGCTAGAAAAATGTATTTGTTTCCTCTGGACAATGGGAATGGTCCCATAAAATATACCCTCCACACGTCAAAAATCTCGACCTCCAAGATGTTATTCAAATGTATCTCATGCCTCTTTGTGATTGTTCATGTCCTCTGACACTGGTCACACTTCTTAAAAAATGCATGGGCGTCCTTGAATATGTTGGCCAAAATAAACCGGATTGTAATACCTTCGCAGTTGTTCTATCGCCTCAATGATGGCCCTCACAGGGTGATGCATAACAATCATACAACACTAGTTCAACCTCCTTTTCAGATATGCATCTCCTTATCATTTGGTTAGTACACTGCTTGTACAAATATGGCTCATCCCAATAGTAGAAGTTCACATCATGTAGAAACCTCTTTCTATATTCAAATTGACTTTCAGGAGGAAGTACCCCGCTCACTAGATAATTCACATAGTCTGCGTACCATGAGGGAGGGTCTTGGGTGATAGCAAAATGTTGCTCATCGGGAAATACTTCTTTAATTTTGCCACCCTCCTCCACGTGGTCGTGATATTCCAGCCTTGATAGATGGTTAGCTACTTGGTTCTATGTTCCATTTCAATCTCGTATTTCCACATCAAATGTCACGCCCTGAACCTGGGGGCGAGATCGACACCCTGCGCCTCACCTATCCTTGCATACCAACTTGCGGCTAAGGGACTACGAACATATAATGTCATACTTTGGCCATGGGCCACACTGCAAGACAATTTATGAATGCTGACTAAACATCAATATAAAGTTGGGATAACAAGGCCGTCATAACTACTACAGCTGGAAAACCAACAAAATATACATACAAGGCTTACACGTCCAACATACTCCACTAACTCACAAGATTTGTCTACAAGTGTCTACTCATGGATGTACTATGATCAGAACAGGGCCCCGACCTATATATATACATACACAAGATGTACATAAAACTCTAGACCCGACAACTCCGAAGGACGCGGAGCTTACTGATCAACCTGAACTCAGGCACCACCTATTGCGGAGCTCTACTCGTCTGTCTGTATGTACCTGCATGCATGAAATGCATCGTCCCCAGCAAAAGGGACGTCAGTACGAAATAATGAACCGAGTATATAAGGAAACGGAATAACTGAAATTTGAAACTGAACTGATAATATAATAACTGGAAGTAACTGGGAGTCAAAGATAATCTGAAGATATGCTTACCTGCTGATACTGACTCAATTCTCTCAGTATGATAAGTAAAATAGATGTCCGGCCCTATAAGGCTCGGTATATATAACTGATATGTCGTAGCAGGCTCGCTCATGGGCACTCAGCCATACTAGGCTCTATATATCGTCCATTCTGGGCTCGCTCATAGGCGTTCGGCCATAGTAGGCTCGTTATATAACTTACCATCTGATCAGATGTTGCCCAATAAGGGCCTGCACACCGATTACAACTCGATGGTGGTAAAAATATTGTAATATTATATATATATATATATATATATATATATATATATATATATATATATATATATATATATATATATATATATATATATATATATATATATATATATATATATAAAACCTCTTCTTTCTTGGCTGGAAAGAGACAGTACTTAATTGAATATAAAGTCCAGATAAGGGAGAATACTGTAACTTATGAGACTGGGATAATGTACATAAATCTGGTAGTATGAACTTCTCTTTATGCCTCATTATCAAACTCATCTAATTACGAGATCATGCCAAAATGAAGGAAAGGTTTAGACTTAACATACCTGAGCCAATTCTCCTGACAATCCCTCTAACACATGTCTTTTGCGAAAAACACGTAACATCGGATCTAAGTAGGAAAAGTTCATATGATATTCTTGAGAACGATTGTATCGTTCTCTCTTAGAATCGCATTATACGCTACTTCATGGATAATACTCCAAAATCTTAAGTGCGTCCCTAACTAATTCTGGATCATCGATCGAATAATTCCTTTTGTTCCTTCTTAACTTTCTTTAAATGTAAGATATTATTTTCCCATGTTTTTTTGCCCCCTTTTTGCGTGCATGCTTAGCTTATCTTAGTGCCCACACATATTTAATTCCATAAAACTCATATGATCTTGAATATCACTTCTGATTTTACTTCTCATTCATTAGCCATGGTAGGTGCCATTTTCTTATGGAGTGCGTACAATGTTTTTATGAGACAGTTGTTATAAGACCATTTCCTCCTTAGGTCACTGAGCTTAGGTTGAGGCCTTCTTCCTTACTTCCTCATCTAGTCTTTTATTGTAGTATTTAGGGAGGATCCTCTGACTCTTGTAAAGTTGTGATCTTATTACATTATATACTCGACGGACCTTTTGAGTCCTTCCTTGCCTATAATTATCTGTAGTTACTTACCTCCACGCCCTTATGCTTGTAGGGTTACTTCTGAACTGATATTTTTACTGTCCTCCCAGTGCCATTCTCTTTTGTTTCTGTAACACTCATTTGGTACTTTTGATTACCCCAACCCCTATTTGAATATATCTTAATTTTTTACAATGTCATAACTGCGAGGTTGAATTCACTATATGGTTTTACTATGCTTATCTTGCACGATCTATTGATTTGTCTATATCTTCTTGTCTAGACATAACTTAGGTTCTTCCTGAATCAACTGCTAACTACTCGTTGGCCCATTCTCATATCAATATTCCGCGTAATCTTTCTTTGGTTATTTCCTTTGCCTTAACTTACCTCTCACACTAGCTCTTTATTTATCAATAACATCTCGGGCAGGAACCCTTACTTCCTCTCCTTGACGTTGTGCTTGCATAATATCTGGAATCCTAGCACATCTATAGGATTTGAATAAGCGCAATCTCATCCCCTTTACATTTTTGTTGCACTATTCCTTTACCATTCCATAGTTACTAAAATTACTTAATTCTTACTTAATGACACATAACTCCATATTCCCCCTGTAGGGGAGTACTAAGATTTAGTGCTACGATTATCTACGTATAGATGTTTTACCTCTTCATCTTTGGCATCTTTTCACATCATTGATGACCCTTACTCGCCTTGCGGAAATTCTACTATACTAAGGATAATAAATTTCCTTACTCGCGAGGGTGACACTTAGTGTAACTGGCACATACAGTCCCTTAAGCTTAACTCTGCCCACATTGCTTTCTTTAGGGAAGCGTCTTCCTGAATGGCCATTTTCTGGATTTCTCATGATACCGACCATTATCAAATCACTCAGTCCCTAATTCATGTTTAGTTTATCTTGTTCACCAATCCATACTTATTTTTATTACTCTAGGGTCTAACGTTTCCTTCTGGTAGTCGCGTTGGAGTCACGAACTTATTTCTCGAAATGAGGATATGACTTTATGACCTATACTCTTTTTTTGCCTCAAGGCATGTCACCTCTAATATTTTCCTTCACTTGACTATAGACTCTGTAATACTGTCATCTTTTTGATCTACCGTTGTCATCCATCTATCATATCTTACTCATAATGCTTCATTAACTCTTTTCTTATTTTTCGCTAATATTTATGTCTATCACTTTATTCTGAAAACTCGAACAAGTCATTCTTTTACCTTTAGCTCCCCTTGCTCCATCTACTAGCTCTTCAGGTTGCCTATCATTCTTTCTCCACTAGCAATGGGAGCCACACTAAGATAATATTTATCCCTTCCAGGCTTCTGGTGCATATCTTTGTAGTACTCATATCTAGCTGACAATCTCACAAGGAGATCTATTATAACATTTTCAATATTCTTCGGAAATGTCATCTAACTCAAATAGTCCATTCACCATTCTGGGTTTCACTAACCCTAGCCGGATCATGATATCTTCTCCTTCTCTTAAGTCATATCCATTGGCTCCCATGGAGCATAACTAGGATGTGTGTGGCTACTTGTACACACATCTATTACTGTTGAACTCTTCCTGAATGGTAAACAATGCTAATCTTCACTAGATGGGTACCTCGTACTCTCTTTCACCTTTTTTATTTTACTTGTTGAAACTTATATCTACCTCCTGAATCTCTCATTTCTTTTCACCATATGGGTAGATATTCTTACCTTAAGGCTCCTTATCAAGAAGCTTACACACATGTTCTGTTGAAAACATCACTTTTACTCATCATAAGCATGATGCAAAATCAAGTTCCTCTGACTCAATTCTTCGAGATCTATCTCTCTTACCAACCGTATTTCTGGATGTAGGCATCGTTGTATTATGAATAAGATAGAGTTTAGGAAATTGAGTTCTTATAATTGAGATCTACCACACGATCTAGAGTAAGAAGAAAGAGTGACAATCTTAATTGCTCTGTGGCCTCCTGCTTATAAGTGTGGTGCACGAAACACCCATAAACAAGACTCTATTATACACGCCTTGTAGACTCCATAGGACAGAACTGCTATAATACCACTTATGTCACGCCCCGAACCTAGAGAGATGAGACCGGCACCCGGTGCCTCACCTATCTTTGTGTACCAACTTATGATATAATGTCATACTTTGTCCATGGTCCACATTGCAAGACAATTTGCGAATGCTGACTAAACATCAATATAAAGCTGGGCCGACAAGGCCGTCATAACTACTACAGCTAGCAAACCAACAAAATATACATACTAGGCTTACAACCCTGACATACTGCACAAACTGATAGGATATGTCTACAAGCCTATACTGATGGATGTATTGTGATCAGAACAGGGCCCCGACCTATCCATAACATATGTATACATATATTCACAAGATATACATGAAACCCTAGACTCGACAACTCTGAAGGATGCGGAGCTTACCGATCAAGCTGAACTCAGGCAACACCTACTGAGAAGGTCTACTCGTCTGTCTGTCTGAACCCGCACACATGAAATGCAGCTTTCCCCGGCAAAAGGGACGTCAGTACGAAATAATGTACCGAGTATATAAGGAAACAGAATAACTAAAATCTGAAACTGAACTGATAATATAATAACTTAAAGTAACTGGGAGTCAAAAATAATCTGAAGATATGCTTACCTGCTGATACTTACTCAACTCTCTCAATATAGTAAGTAAAATAGATGTCCGGTCCTATAAGGCCCGATATATATAACTGCTCTGTCGTAGTAGGCTCGCTCATAGGCGTTCGACCATACTAGGATTTATATCTCGGCCATTCTGGGCTCACTCATAGGCACTCGGCCATAGTAGGCTTGTTATATAACTTACCATCTGATCAGAAGTTTCCCAATAGGGGCCTGCCCACCGATTATAGCTCGGTGGTGGTGAAAATACTATAATACTGTATATATATAGAACCTCTTCTCTCTTGACTGGAAGGAGAAAATACTCAATTGAATATAAAGTCCCGATAAGGGATAATACTATAACTTATGAGACTTGGATAATGTACATAAATTTGGGAGTATGAACTTCTCGTTATGCCTCGCTATCAAACACATGTAATTAAGAGATCATGCCAAAATGAAGGAAATGTTTATCCTTAACATACCTGAGCCAATTCTCCTAATAATCTCTCTAACACACGTCTTTTGCGAAAAATACGTAACGGCGCATCGAAGTAAGGAAAATTTCATATGATATTCTTGAGAAAGGTTGTACTGTGCTCTCTTAGAATCACATTTTACGCTTCTGTAGCATTATAAGGGTTCATGAATTTACTTACCACTTTCTTGAAATACTATAATACTTATAATCTCAAAATAATCTCATTCCCGAGCTTACGTCGATTAACTTATGACGAAACTTTAACATACGAAATGCGGGATGTAACATCTCATTCCAAGATTTCATTAATTTATTTATGGTGATACTTTCACGTACGAAAATATAGGGTGTAACATCAAATTCCTGCAACAACAAAACCCAGCACATCAATCTAGCCTGAGATTCCTTCTTTGCAAATAGATACCTAATTGCTGCATGATCGGTATGGACTATGACTTTTGTTACCACCAAGTATGCCTGAAATTTCTCAAAGGCCCACACCATAGCTAACAACTCCTTTTCAGTGAAAGTGTAATTCAGTTGTGCATCATCGAGAGTCTTAATCCTATAGTAAATGGAATAAAATATTTTGTCCTTCATCTAGTCTTGCACTGCCCTAATAGCATGGTCACTTGCATCACACATAAGCTCAAATAGTAAGGACCAATTCAGTGCAGCAATAATGGGGGCAACCACCAGCTTCATTGTGAGCTTTTCGAATTGTTTTAGGAAGGCGTCGTCAAAATTAAAAGTCACATATTTTTCAAGCAACCTGCACAAAGGAGTATCAATTTTAGAAAAATCTTTAATAAAGTGTCGATAGAATCCCGCGTGTCCCAAGAAACTCCGGACACCCTTCACAGAAATGGCTGGAGGTAATTTTTCAATCCCCCCCCTTCGCATTTTCAACTTCAATGCCGCTCCTAAACACTTTGTGTCTCAACACGATGCCTTCCTACACCATAAAATGTCACTTTTCACAATTCAATACATGATTTGTTTATTCACAACGGGACAACACCTTGCTCAAATTCTTCTAACAATCATCATAAGAAGAACCAAAGACTGAAAAATCATCTAGTAAAACTTCCACAAATATTTCCACCATATCGGTGAAAATAGCAATCATGCATTTCTGGAAAGTTGTTGGTGCATTACAAACACCAAACGGCCGTCAATTGAAGGTGAATGTTCCATAAGGACAAGTAAAAGTGGTCTTATCCTGATCCTCTGGCATATGACGATCTGGTTTTACCCCGAATAATCATCAAGGAAGCAATAATAATCATGCCCTTGCGGGTTTCTTTATTGAAATTTATATAATCAATGCAAACTCTCCACCCCGTCACAATGCGACTAGGAATTAGCTGATATTTTTCATTTTCAACCACAGTCATCCATCCCTTTTTAGGCACACATTGTATTGGGCTTACCCATTTACTATCAGAGATGGGAAAGATGATACCTGCATCGAGCTACTTAATTACTTCCTTTTCACGACTTCTTTCATGATAGGATTAAATCTCCTCTACTGCTCAACATTGGGGCGGTGTCCATCTTCCAGAAAGATTTTATGCATGCAAAATGATTGACTGATTCCTTTGATGTCAGCAATTGTCCAACCTATAGCCTTTTTATGCTCGCGAAGTACTCTGAGAAATTTTTCTTCTTGTAAATTAGTCAAGCGGGATGAGATAAGCATAGCGCAGATATGCTGGAAGGGGCTTTAATTCTAGCTTTGATGTTTCCTCAATAGATGGCTTCGGAAGAGTCAGAGTAACAGACCTGCCCAACTCCTCAAACACCCCAAAGCCATGGACATAATTGCATGATGCATCAAGCACTTGTTCAATTTTTCCCATCATCTTATCTTAAATGTATTATTCATTCCCAATCAAAGCTCATTCAAGAGGATATATGGGGATCATACAAGGCATCAATGACATAGCATTGCTTTCCACTACAGAAATCATGGATAGCTCTTCATAGTAGGTTGGCAATCTGAGTGCTTTGTACACATTAAATATCTCCACTTGATCACCTAATCTCATCGTCATCTTTCCTTCACATACATCAATAATATCTCGGCATATGGCTAAGAATGGACGCCCTAAAATAAATAGGACTTCCTGATCAGGCTCATAGTCCAGGTTAATGAAATTAGTAAGGAATATGAAAGAACCCACTTGAATTAACACATCTTTAATTACTCCTTCCGGATGAGAAAGAGAGCGATCAACCAACTGTAAGATTACCGTTGTTGGGAATGGCTCACCCAAACCCAATTGTCTGAATACAGATAGCAGCATCAGATTGATGCTCGCTCCAAGATCACATAAAGCTCGCCCGACTGCATGTTTACCAATCAAGATATGGATAGCGAAACTACCTGGATACTTCAATTTCTAAGGTAGCTTAATTTGCATTCGAGAGATACATTCCTCATTAAGTGCCACAGTCTCGAATTCAGTCAGCCTCCATTTATTTTCCACTATGTCCTTGATGTATTTTTCATATTTGGGCACTTCTTGCTGGATGTCTACCAGTGGAATATTTTATTTGCACCTGCTTCAAAATATCAAGAAATTTTTTATACGTGGCATTATCCTTCACTTTCTGGAATCTTTGAGGGAACGAAGGTTGTGGCCTCCCAAGTAATGTTGGGGGTTGCTTAGCCACCACCTCTTTAGCTGGCTTCTCTGACTCTTTGATTTTTCTGGTTCTGACTCAATAGTGGCCGGCTTCTCAGTAAAAGTCACTTATTTTCTCTTTTTCGACTGGACTTCTTCTAATTTTCTCCCATTCTTCAATGAGACAACATTATATATGCCATAGTATTAGCCTCAGTATCACTTGGAAGAGCTCCAACTGGTCGAGTATTTTTGGCACTAGCAAGTTGTCCCATTTGGTGCTCCAAATTTGTCATTGCTACGGCTTGGGCCTGCTGGTCAGCCATCAATTTCTTCATTATTTCCTTAATGTGACTTGTTGAGTTTGCTTGTTATTCAGCCTGAGGTGGTCTATATTGTTGTTGTGGTGCTTTTGGTCGGTATTGATTTTGAGCACCTTGGTTTCCATCCCAAGAGAAGTTTGGGTGGTTCCTCCAGTTGGGATTGTAAGTGTTCCCATATTGGTTTGTCTGGCCCTTATTCGCATTACCAACAAAGCAGACAGACTCCGGATTAACTGTCGCTCGTGTGACCATCTCCACATACTTCATAAAACACTTGAACCTGTTGCACTGGTTGAGTTTGTTGCTTGTTATTAACCAAGGTCATCTGATTGACTTGGTTGGTCAGTGTAGAAATTTGCGCTGATAATGCCGAGGCGGCATCTAACTCAAGCACCCTTGCAGATTTTTGCACTATGTGTCTTCCCATATCTCCTTGCTAATCCGGATTTCTTTTGGAGAATTTGTTCAGTAATGCATATATCTAGTAAAAGCTTTTCTCCAACACTTGACCTCCAGCTACCGCTTCTACCACAATTTTTATCTCAAGATGTAGCCCCTCTATAAAAGTGTGAGCTAACACTTCATTTGTGTGATTGTGATGAGGACAGCCTCTGAGAAACCCCTTGAACCTCTCCCAAGCTGACTATAAAGACTCCCCCTGTTTTCTATTTGAAGACGACTATCTCACTTCTGATTTTTGTAGTTTTTCCTGAAGGGAAGAACCTTGCCAGATCATTCCATGATGTAAAATAGTTAGCTGATTCTGCCTTCAGCCATCGCTTTGCTTCGCCCAACAGAGAGAATGGAAAAAGTTTGAGCCTCACTTAGTCTGGAGTGACCCTATTAGTGATGTAAGTATCACTAATCTCCAAGAAATTCAGGATATGTTGTTGTGGATCCTCGTGTTGAAGAAGACCCATAAGTTGCCCATTCGCATGAGGTAGTTTGATCATGCTCTGTTTCAGCTCAAAGTGCCCAGTGATTCTGGGCTTCACAATGCTCGAGGTGACATTAGCAATGCTGGGCATCTCCACCTCCTTAACAACCATGTGTTTCTCTTCGGCCATGTTCACAGGAAATTGAACGAGTGACTAAATATTATTTCTATCCTTTGCTTCCCTCAACCTACTATGAAATGTTCTCTCAGGTTCGGGGTCAAAGTCTTGATGTCTGTCCTGGCTTCTGACCCTATGCATTCAATCAAATTTCCTGATTTCAGAGCAACAATCAAGTAACATTAGACTTGACAAAGTAAATAATTAAAGAAAAAACCAGAAAGTAGTCAATATTTAAGTTCCGGCAACAGCGCCAAAACTTGTTGCTCTCAAACGCACATGCAAGTATACGTGGTCGTACCATTAATAAAATGATAAGTTGAGTGTCGAATCCACAGAGACTTGTATCAACTACACACTAAATTCCCCAAGATTGTTATTCGGTCAAGCCAAAATCGAGTTCAGGAATGTGATTATACTAAACTATAATTCTAAGTAGTAACTAAATTATCAAGTAGCAAAATAATCCTGGTGTATTCAGTAGAGACAAATATTCTAGGGTTGTGATCGATTCATCAATCCTATTATGTTCTAGTTAACTCTCCCTTTCATACAATTCACTCATGGCTGCTAATTAATCGAAAAATTTCTCTCATAGCATTCTCCCGAAATAATACTCACCTATTCAAAATATATTAACGCCTATAATCCTATGAAATCAATCTTTCAAGAACGCATTAAGATTAAGATATTTAATTAAGCACGGTTTCTAGGTATATTCCTATCCTAACCACAAATACCCCCCCCCCCCCCCCCCNCAAGAGTTAAGATCGTGCTCTATTCAATTCTTCTCTAATCTCAACATGGCTTTCCCAAGCATAGTATAGATAGTAAATAGAACCTAAACGTTATCCAGACAATTAAACAATTAATCACGTAATTGAAGAAACAATCATATATTAGTGAATTATAATCAAGGTTAAGTCAATGTTAAACAACAATATTCATGGCTAAATCAGAACCCAAGAATGATGGGTTTTAGCAACTCATGATAATAGCAAAGAATTCCACAAGTGTTGGATAATTGAAAATACTAAGAGAAGATGAAGAAAAAATGAGATTTCTTCGCTCCCAGATACTTCTCGTGCGTATTCCCTCTCCAAAGTGGCGTCCTCTCCAACAAAAGTGAGTTTAAAGACTATTTATATGGGATAGATTTAGCATAGAGTGAAATAATACAAGCCCACTTCAGAACAGCCGTTTAAGGTTAGCTCGTTCACTCTCTCATGCGCACGCGAGAGTGCACAAGCAAAGTTCTTATCTTTTTCTTTTTCTTCTAGGTATCTCGTGCACTTCAATGCCTTTTTGCTATACTTCGTTGTTTTTTCCAATATTTTCCTCAGTAGCTCGTTCACTCACTCGTGTGCATGCGAGAGTGAACGAGCAAAGTACTTCTTTTGTCTTTTACTCATGAATCAACTTCTTTTGCTCACATTTCGTCCAACTTGCATCCGAAATATTCCTACACATAGAAATACAACAAATTTGCACAAATAATTATCTTATACATTCAAAATATATGAGACATGAGCACAATGCGATGCGATATACATAAACATATGCATACTTTAAGCCGAATATCACTTCTCTTTTTCAGCTTGGAGCTGGGTCTCGGCCGACTCCAATAGTGCTTGGATGGTTTCCTTTTTCGAGGATAAGATGTCCATATTCTTTTTGGATTCTTCAGCGTCGGCATGTATCACATCTACCTACTTCTATAGCAGTCCGATTTATTTGAGCTTCTGTCGGGCCTGCAGGATCGGATCGGATCGTTAGTTACTATCTCCAATTCATCTTCACTATCGTGAAGCACTTGGAATACCTGCTCGGCCATACCGGCGTGCTCGGCCCGAGCCGTTACTAAATCGTCCTGAAGTTCTCATAGAGAATCTTGTAGGTGTCACTTTTCTCAGTGAGGTCCCGGACTTCGGCTTCATGATGAGTTAATTCCTCCCTCTATCGGAGGAAAGCCTTGTGATGCAGCACCGAAGCCTACAAGAATAAGAAATATGTTGTGGTTATTTACAACTTTTAAAGTTAGAATATATGAGAAATAAAAGACACATGAATTTACCCGATTTAATGTTTGTTGGGCTTCATTTAATAGGAAGGGTATTCCACTGTCACGACCCACACCGATGGGTCATGACGAGTGCTCGAGTCCTACCTATCGAACACCCCTAAGCATGCTTCTAAGATATAAACATGGATTAATGGTAGTTCATGAATAACATCTATCAATAAAGTGCTGAATCACGTGAATAACATACGTGAGGAAAACATGTCCAAAAAACATATATATATATATATATATATATATATATATACATGCGGAATACGGTGGGGCGAGCCGACAAGGCTGCTATAGACAACTATATATCCAAAACTAGAAGCCGATAAGGCGACATACTATCCAACTATATATGACTGACTACAAACCTCTAATAGAGTGTACAGTTGTATAAAGGACGAGACTAGGCCCCTTCATACCCATACCTACATACAAAAATAGTGTACCAAAACTAATAACAACTCCGGATCAAGGGGAACACCAACTCTCACTGATCAAGGATCCTAAAACGGGGGACTGTGATCCTGTCTACCTGCACCTGCGGGCATGAAACCCAGTACCCGGAAAATAGGGGCAGCAATACGAATAATGTACCGAGTATGTAAGGCATGAAAATCAGTACATAAAAGACATAAATAAAACCTGGAGTTAAGGAATTTCCTGTAAGTTTAAATAACTTTGTGAATCCTGGAGTATTTATAAAGTCATGCATGTGCATATAAATGTCGTATCATGCATGGGTATATATGTACATAACATCATCAAGCCTTTAAAGGAATCCCGTCATATTATCTTGGCCTCTATGGGCGAAATCATCAACGTATACTAACTGATCAGGTGGTGGTGTGTATATAATGCCATAACATTTTCCCATACCCCATATATATAATATACGCGTATATAACGCTATCTGGTCATGGGTCAATGTACATGTATAAATGAATGAAATGCATAAGAAGTAAGTTAATAAGATTTCTTTGAATGTCATAAGACCAATATGTCTTCGGATAAACCTTATCAATTAAGCATTTTTCCGAGACCCATGAACAGATGATATAATAATAAGACACATGGGAATCCAAGAACATAGGCACCCCTAGTGTTTCTATGAATAGAGACATTCATGAAAGTTATGTGTTTTCTCATTTCGTTTGTATCATACGGATCATGCCAAAAGAAAAGAAGGGATAGCCTTAACACACCTGAGCCGGTTCTCTGAACGATCCCTCTAACCTACGTCTTTTGCGAAAAATACATAACGGCGGATCGAAGTAGGAAAAAATTCATATGATATTCTTGAGAAATATTGTATCATATTCTCTTAGAATTGCGTCTCACGTTGTTTCAGCGTTATAAGGGTTCATATGAACTTTTGGTGAAGCTACATCTGTTACCTTACAAGCATAAACATTTCCTTTTAAGGACATATGCAGGTGTCTATATCATAGGTGTGGGCCCCACTTTAAGTGATGACTTAGCCAACAATTCCCTAAGTATTCCACCTAGCCCCTAGACAAAGATTCATTGTTACCTAAATTCCTTGCTGCCATGTTAGGTCTCCATTAAGTTTATCCATAAATTCTAATCACTTTGCTAATATCCCACTAAAAATTAATAATTAATCAATTATCCACATAATTAGAAATTATCTCAAATTACTTAAAATACTAATCACCTTTAACATACTTTATACACCTTACTATTATTGTCATGTGGTAGACTGTATGGCACTAGTCCATAAATACTGGGTATTATAGTTTCGCTATTTTATCCCAAATTGTCAAACTTCAACGAAACTTATTTTTTTCGACTTGTTTACCCTCTAATATTCCCGACACTTACTTATCACCTGTCATAAATAACATAATTACCTATAACCTCATAAATAATCTCATTCTCGAGCCTACGTCGATTAACTTACGACAAATATGTAACGTACGAAAATGCGAAATGTAACATCCACCTCGTCCATCACTGCCTGATCTTCTTTGGTCACCAAATACCGAAGATAACTAGCGACCCCCACAGAGGCAGAGAAAACCTAGGCGTCCTCCGGGATAGAAAAAGCTATTGACCGTCTTCGGTCAGGATTAACACTTGCGGCCAGGAATCAATCCACCAGTTTTGGGCCCCAAGATGACCGGGCGACACCTGATGACGGTTCCATCCTTGGTACCGGCAGGTCACCGAGCCCGATGATGTCTTCCAAAGCAGCGGAATCCACCCTATCCAAGAAGTTGTTGATATCGGTCACCCCATGAGGACTCAACATACCAGCCTCACAAATTATGGAACACGAAATCTGAGGACACCTGTTGATATCGACCGTTATGAGTTTGTCTATTGAAGCACTTTCATCGCCCATGTTCTCTCTCTTAACACCCTAGCTTGGGAAAAATAGGATCGAACCTTTATGGCTTGGAAGCTTCAGCTAGAGCTCTCTCACCCTCCTCCTCATATCGAGATGTTTTAACTTCAGCATCCGCCGGTTCGGGAACTTCATACACAGGTCACTTGTTTGGAATTTTCTTCCTCTTTTTCTTCTTCGGACTCATCCCTTAATCGGCAGATTGGGTCCGAAGGAATAGCCACGGTTTCCCCTTGGTCTTTCGAGACCTCCTCGCCGTTCTTTTCTTTTCCAAACGCAAGGAACTCAGAGCCTTTTTCCTCTTCTTCTCTTTAACCTACTTCGGAGAATGTGGTTGGGGAAGGACTTCTTTGTCACCAGATGGGCGCCTCATTGAAACATCCTTCCCGAGGCCTACAAAGGAAAAAAAATGAGTAAGCTAGAGAAGAAGCCCGAACGATAACTGATCTAAGAAAGAAACTTACAATGATTGCTGGCCTCCCATCGACCCTTTGATAACTCTATCCAAGAACGTTTGGAGTATGGCCTCTGTAACACAAGGACCTACCCATTGCTTGAGTTCCGGAATTGGGTCTAGCATCAGGGCCACAGCTGCAACACCAAAAACATAGACGAGAAGATAAGAAGTAATACAGAATAATTGAACATTGAAGGCAAAATACTACTCACGATTCATATTCCATTTCTCAGGAAATGACATGTCCTCAGTAGGGATCATGTACGAAGTGTTTATTCGGTTAAATAGACCCATCCAACCTCATTCGTGAGCCTCGTCTATGCTCGAGAATGGGGCCTTGCTCACCTGGCGAGCATGCTTGATCAGCCCTTTCTCGATAGAGTTGGGGACTCTAAAGGCGCATAAAGTGATCGATGGTGAAAGGACATCCCTCAATTTTTCTTACGAAGAATCAAAGGAGAAACACTATTCTCTAGAAGGAAGGATGGATCTGGCGAAGGGTCACGTCGTACCTTTTGAAATAGGCGACGATGACAGGGTCTAAGGGACCTAACGTGAAGGGGTAAGTGTAAAAACTTAAAAAACCCTCCACATGGGTAGTGATCAATTCCTCGGGCGACAGAACTACCACATGCTTTTTGTCCTAGTTGCATTCCTTTTAAGCTTTGGCCAGGATGTCTTCGGTGATTGTGCATAGGTACCTCGAGATCGGCTCACATCAGGCCTAGTACCGAGGGGGTCTTTTCGACCTTAAAATTAGTGACACTTAGGCACCCTGCCGGAACGAATTTCTCGTGGTAAGGCTCCGTCGCAGACTCACCACCGGCGGGTCGTGATGAAGAAGTGCACTCCTTTTGCAGTATGGTTTTGGAAGTTTTCGCCATTGATGAACAAGAGAAAAGAGAATTAAGATAATATGCAGTTTGATGAGAGTTCAAGAAATTTGGGTACGAAAATTGTAAAGAAAATGGATTTTTTGAAGAAAAATCAAGAGTAGGAAGAGATTTGAGCGTAAAAGTTTGAATGAGAAAAAGCTAGGGTACTTATAGGTTGCTGATGACGGTTCATAACGGTAGTGGCCAACCAGCGATAGAAAGGCAATTAATAACTTGGTAACTGGATCAATGGGACGTTTCGATATCCATTTTTCTCTTGCGTCATAGTCGGGTTCCTCGTTTACGTCATTACCCATAGAGACGGAGTTCGGAAATTCATCTCATTTCTCATTATCTTCTTTCCGAGAAACGAGGGGACTATCTGTATACGGTCAAAATCGGGCTTTCCCTTCGTACGACCAATCAAGACTGGAACATGATAGGTCAAGGTTCAACCTCATGTTATATTGAACCATAATGCAAAGTTAGATTGCCGAGCTTATGACCCAGAGACCGATTAAGATCGAGATCGACCAAGATCGAGACCGAGCAAGATAGAGATCTAGCGAGATTGAAGGAAGTTTACCGAGTCAAATAACAGAAAGCCGAAATATCCGTAATCGAGCGAGGATCATGGCGGAAATCCCGGCACGTATCATGAAGAGGCCGATTTTATAGTCAATCATGAGAGTTCTTACTGCATTTAGAATTGTATCAAGAGTAAGACTCCCCTACAATATAAAGGAGGTCTGATCATTTGTAAGACATATTACAATTACGCAATACAAAGCAATACACTGCCCTCTTCTAGCTTTCAATATATTTTTACCCTATTCATATATTAGTGAAATCTTCACTTGGTTCGAGGGTGACAGAACTCGAGGGCCAAGGCTATACGATTCGTTTGGTTTGCTTTTATTGCTTTTACAGTCAGTTTCAATATCAATAATATATATTCTCAATTTGTATGAAGTTATATGACGTATCCTTAAAGCCACGTATAAATTTAATTGTTATCCTTTTTTAGGGTAAACACCATGCTTATGAATAAAGCTCGTGGATTTGCATTTGCCTATAACTGCTTTCCTTTTAGCCTGTGGGTTTGATTTTTCACTTTGAGTTGAAGTTTAGGCTGCAATTACACACTAATTGATTTCGCCGCTACCGTAAGATTAATCAATGGCAATGATGATTCCATTGGAATTGAGTCTGAAGTGTTGACTGTACACAGTAGTTTTGGAATTGCAGATTAAGCCAACTGTTTGATAGAATTGTCGTTTGCGCAATAAGGCTCCATTGAATTGTTTAATTGACAGAATGGCGATATGTGTAACCAAGCTAAGAGTGCAATTATGAAATATTGGAGTGTAAACATCAAAATCTGGAAAACTCAATTGATTTGTCTGTTTGTAGTCAACGAACAAATTCGTTTAGCATTTAGCATGTTGTAATTAATTACATGCCATAATTGAATTGTAATGTCATTAGTGGCTATTCTCTGAATGTTTGACTTTGTAGAAGCCTGTTGATTTTCAAAAACTGATATTCTGCATGTATTGGGCCTTGTGGTACTCAGGCCTGCATTTGTGTTGCTTTACTAAAGACAAATCATCAAGTCACCATGGAAAAATTTCATAAACAATCTCAAACCTAGGAAAATGAACAACTTATGAACATTCCTAGTTTGCTTTAGGCACGATTAATAAATTATTGTGATTATGGGTACGGTTCCCGTGGCATAGTCATGATACATAATTCTAAATTCAAGCACACATCCGTGTGACTTGACTCCCAATTTAAAAATAATAATAAAATTAAACATGTCACAAATTGCGGGTGCATTTCATGTGACGCGATTTGCAGTATGCATAAAATGACAAGTATACAACATTGTAACTTGTTTTAAAATAACTCCATAAACACTAAAATAATTTAAATATACAATAAAAGCAGTAGAAGGTAAAAATGCACATAGGTCCAACATGTAATAATCAGATAATTAAGCCATATGTAATTGTAAAGTGACCGTACCAAAATCATAGAATCCGAGAGTACCTCATACCTTCTTTCGGGTTAAAAAAATTCCTTACTCAGTCTTCTGTGTTTGCAGACTAAACATAGTCAAACGTTCCGTGAATTGGGATTTAAAATAATTGGTGACTTGGGACGCAGTCAATAATAATTTCAAGTGGCGACTCTTAATTAAAATAAAATAATCCCTTTTCAATAATGTCATTTAAAGTTGCAAAACTCCTTTTTTCCGTAAAAAGAAGGTGTGACATACATTTTATTCTGGTGATGACTTCTTAAATTTGTGAGTTCGAATGTGACGAGAGGGGTTTGTTTGAGCTGCAAAGGAAATATGAATGCTTGATTATCATCTTGGCATGCAATATAATCTTGGGTTTTGGATATGTTGATGGATATTTCAGGTTTTCATTGGTAGAGTGAAATAGATTATTGCAGCGGGTTGACGGGGTAAACTCGGTAGGATTAATTGACAGCATAGTGGTTGTACTCATGGCAAGGTCATAACAAGATGTCAATACTAGGTTCCTATGAAGAGTTTTACTTTCTATCTAGTGAGATATATGGACTGCAACGTGAGTCTTGATCCCCTGAGAAAGATGGCACGACTGTCACGAGGTTGATTAAGCATTTGGGCTGATAATTTGGGATGTGTTATGGTTATTGCAGCATGAGCTTATGAGAAATTCAGATGAGTAATAGTGTGAGATCATGGTAGTTGAGGAGGATCAGTCTTTGTAGGTTATGGGGTTATGTGATTATGGCTTAAATCCAAGTGGTGGAGTCTACAATCGGCAATCGGATCACATTGTCATGTGTTATGTTAGTTTTTGGACTAAGGGGAGTTTGTGGCATTGTTATGACTTGAGGAGGATGACTTCGAGGATGACTCGAGCAAGAAATGTGCTGGAAGTGTGATATGTTTCACCGTTTGATATTTCTCTATGGAGGTGGTGTGCATGAGAAAGGATTCACTCTGTCGCTTCTTTTTGGACTATTCATGTGCTAATGGAGCACTACCCGATCGGCATGTTTGGCTACTAGGTCAGAGTGGGTGATTCTCGAGAATGTTCTAATGAGTTCAAGATTCAATATGTGGTATCTAAGGATTCTTGGATTTGTGTGTGACTAAGTATTTGAGATTTGCATTGGATTGTGAAAGTGACTTGGAGTATTTTCCTATCATTATCAATTCTGCGATGGAGTGTTGGAGGGATGTAAGAAACAGCTTAAAATTCAATGCCACATAGGACAACAATCATCAATAACGACAATGGCCCCACACGACCAATGACAATAACTAACACAAGAATCCATACACGCACCTTAAGGTTGTGATTTCTCAATCGGATCCTTCTCTAGAATAGAAAACAAGTGAGGATACCTAGACTTCATGCCTTCTTCGTCTTCCTAAGTCATTTCTTTCACATTATTGTTTCTCCAAAGTACTTCCACCGAAGCTACATCTTTAGTCCTTAATCTCTAAACCTGTCTATCTAGTATAGCAATGGGAGTTTCCTCATATGATAGTTGCTCTGTGACCTGAACATCGTCAACAGACACAACTCTGGAAGGATCTCCAATACATTTATGGAGCATAGACACATGAAAGACTGGATGTACAGACTCCAAGTCAGAAAGCAAGTCTAACTCATATTCTACATGAGCCTACCTTACGTATGATCTTATAAGGTCCAATGTACCGATGGCTAAGTTTTCCTTTCTTACCAACCCTCATAACACCTTTCATCATTGATACCTTTAGAAATACCCAGTCGTCAACCTAACACTCCAAGTCTCATCGTCGATTATCCGCATACGACTTATGATGTTTTTGAGTTGCTAATAGCCTATCCTGTATGAGCTTAATCTTCTCGATTGCCTGTTTTACCAACTCTGGTCCTACTAACTTAGTTTCCCTAACATCGAACCATCATATAGGCATCCTACACTTTCGTTCGTAAAGAGCTTCAGATGGAGCCATCTGAATACTACACTGATAGCTATTATTATATGCAAACACAATAAGCGGAATATGATCATCCCAGCTACCCTTGAAGTCTATCACACAAGCTCGTAACATATCCTCCAGTGTCTGAATAGTACACGCAGCATGTCCGTCTATCTGGGGATGAAATGTTGTACTAAAGACTTACCTGAGTCCCAAATCCTTTTAAGAAGGACCTCTAGAAATTAGTTGTAAACTAAGCTCCTCTATCCGAGATAAGAGATATAGGACACCATGAAGTCGTACTATCTCCTTAATATAGAGCCTTTCATAATCATCTGCGGAATATGTAGTCCTAACTAGCAGTAAATAGGCTGATTTTGTAAGCCTATCAAACAATCACCCATATAGAATCGAACTTACGTTGGGTACGAGGTAAGACTATGAAGAAATCCATATTAATTACTTCCCACTTCCAATTCGGAATCTTTATAGCCTGCAATAATCCACCAGGTTTTCTTATCTCAATCTTAACTTGCTGACAGTTAGGAAACTAAGCAACAAACTCCGTTATATCCTTTTTCATTTCGTCCTACCAATACACTTTCCTAATATCATGATACATCTTTGTTTCTCCTGGATGGACAGAATAACGAGAATAGTGAGTCTTTCCCATAACTTGCTGGCGCAGCCCTGCAACGTTAGGGACGCAAAATCGTCCTTGATATCTGAGGACCCTATCTCCTATGGTCTCAAATGGTGTCTTCTCCTTCTGAGGGATTTATCTCTATAATGAGCTAACACATGATCCTTGTACTGGCGTTCCTTCACTTACTTACTAAAGAAGATGTTGTCGTGTCCTGAATAGTAACTTTGGTATCACCTGAATCCGGTAATCGAACTCCAAGACTAGTTAGATGATTAATATCATGGGCTATTCCACTCTTCTCTAGCTGTAAATATGACAGGCTACCCATAGATCTACGGCTGAGGGCGTCGGCTACTACATGCGCCTTCTCGGATGGTATAAAAGATCAACGTCATAGTCTTTTAGTAGCTCCAACCATCTCCTCTGATGTAAATTTAATTCCTTTTGCTTGAAGATATACTGAAGGCTCTTATGATCCGTATAGATATCAATATGAATGCCATACAAATAGTGCCTCCACATTCTTTAGTGCATGAATGACCGCAGCTAACTCTAAATCATTGATCGGGTAATTCTTCTCGTGCTTTCTTAGTTGTCTAGAAGCATAATCTACCTTACCATGCTACATCAGTACACAACCCAATCCAACGCCCGAAGCGTCACAATAGATATCATAACCATTAGTTTCTATGTAGGAGTCTTAGAACTGGTGTTGATGTTAATCTATCTTTCAATGCCTGGAAACTGTGTTAGCAAGCATCGATCCACTGAAACTTAGATCCCTTGCGAGTCAAATTTGTCAATGGTACTGAAAGAGAAGAAAGTCCCTCTACAAATCTCCTGTAATAACCTTCCAAACCGAGAAAGTTACAAACCTCTGTCGTGTCATACGTGTAGGCCTAGTATTTACCGACTCAATCTTTTGTGTATCAACATGGATACCTTTACTTGAAATATATGCCTAAGGAAAGCTACATAATTCAACCAGAACTCACATTTAGACAATTTTACATACAACTTCCCTTTTTGTAGAACTCTGAGCACAGTACACAAATGATCTGCATACTTAGTCTCTGAACGAGAATACACCAATATATCATCAATAAATACAATCACGAATAGATGAAGAAAGGTTTTGAACACACGTTTCATCAAATCCATGAATACTGCTGGGGCATTGGTCAAACTGAATAACATAACACGATACTCAAAGTGCCCATATCTGGTCTTTAATGATGTCTTCCGATTATCCTTCTCCTTTAACTCTCACATGATGGTACCCAAACCTCAAGTCTATCTTTGAGACACTTGGCACCTTGAAATTAATCAAATAAATCATCAATCCATGGGAGAGGGTACTTATAATTGATCGTCACCTTATTCAACTGTCTATAATCAATACACATCCGCGAGGAACCATCTTTATTCCTCACAAATAACATAGGTTCTCCCCACGGTGATGTACTAGATCTGATAAATCCTTTTTCAAGCAAGTCCCTTAGTTGTTCCTTCAACTTTCTCAGCTCTGTAGGTGCCATTCTATAGGGAGGAATAGATATTGGCTGATCATTGTCGCGCCCCTTTTTCTTACAAAATCGGGTTTCGACATGTAACAACTCTTTTAAGGAAGTATTAAAAGAGGAGAGTCGCCACCTAACGGGTTTTAAGGTGCGTTAGGGCTCAAAATTACCTTGAAGAGAAGGTACTAGGCACTCTTCGAGGTCCACAACTGTGGGTCCCGGCCGAAATTGAATTATATGAATTAATCAGATAAACAAAGAGAGAGAGAGAGAGAGAGAAAAGTATGAGAGTTTTACTATAAGAAGACTTTGAATAAATGAGTACATCGACTTGATTCAAACAGAAGAGAAATAAGATGGGGGTCCTAAGTTTTTTAGCCTAAAGGATCACCCCGTGCAACATAAATAATATTTCTTAACTCCTTCGAGATGGGTGTTACTCATAGTATTCAGTGGGCACATACTATCATCTCCTGCTACCCGATTACTATGTTAAAGTTGTTACCTAAAAGCATTCTAATTCAATTATAGGTCGTATGGGTGGTTCTAGACCTCACTTACGCTGCTCAGAAATGTTAAAACTAGGTGACATACAAAAACACATTGGACTTCACATATAGGCAATTAAGGCTCATGTTTGCCTCCACACTTAAACAACAAATGCACGCGAAACAGGTTTTCATGTTAGGCAGTTCAGAATTAAGGAACTTAAATCCCTATAAGCATGATTTCTATGTGATAAGGCATCAAGGCATGCAAGCAGTTTCAGATGCCAAGCGTTGCTCATAAACGAGACTGTACAGTTGTCACATACTGATTATTGAAACTGCAGATTTCCATCTATTTATCCTGTAGATGTTGTGTCTAAGTGATTTATGTAGTGAAGACAATGTCATCTCTCTATAGAAACCTAGAATTACTCATGCTTTTGATAGTGGCATAAGTGGGCGATAAACAATGTTGAGAGAGGCATCGTTAACCGTTATTAAGGCGAATTGTGATATCCTATAGACAGGATCTCTAACGATTAGCACCTGGAACCAATTTTATGGTTATACTTTAACCTTATAGGCATGTTCTCTAGGTGAACAATTTGATACAATAACAAATGATTAAAATTCTATATGCATGATCTCTAGTGAATATGCTGCAACAATGCAAATTGAAGGAAATTTCAATGATATTTATTTCCTATGGGTAGGTTTTCTAACAACATGTAGCAACAAGGATAATTGAAACATTAGAGCTCATGTTTTCTGGTAGACAAGTAGTGTGAGTGTGTGCTTAGCCTTATACAATTTGGGAGGCAATGCTTAGCCTCATGCAAAAAGAGGAGACAGTGCTTAGTCTCATACAAAGAAAGGAAGTGCTTAAACTTATGCAATTAGGGAGGCAATGCTTAGCCTCATGCAAAGAGGAGACAATGTTTAGTCTCGCAAAGAAAGGAAGTTACTAGCCTTGTGAAATTAGGGAGGCAATGCTTAGCCTCATGCAAGAAGAGGAGACAGTGCTTAGTCTCATGCAAAGAAAGGTAGTGCTTAGCCTTATGCAATTAGGGAGGCAATGCTTAGCCTCATGCAAGAAGAGGAGACAGTGCTTAGTCTCATGCAAAGAAAGGTAGTGCTTAGCCTTATGCAACTAGGGAGACAATGCTTAGCCTCATGCAAATAGGAGACAATGGTTAGTCTCATGCAAAGAAAGAAAGTGCTTAGCCTTATGCAATTAGGGAGGCAATGCTTAGCCTCATGCAAATAGGAGACAGTTCTTAGTCTCATGCAAAAAAAGGCAGTGCTTAGCCTTATGCAATTAGGGAGGAAATGCTTAGCCTGATGCAAGAAGAGGAGATGGTGCTTAGTCTCATGCAAAGAAAGGCAGTTCTTAGCCTTATGAAATTACGGAGGCAATGCTTAGAGTCTTGTAGAAAGATGTCAGGTATATGGATATTGTATAGCCTTGTCGGCCTATGTTTTAATTTTACAAATGATCATGTCAGCCTTATAGGCCCGTATGTCACATGTATAAGTTTCTATATCATGTTAGGTCGTCCTAAGTCTAGCATTCCCTTATGTTTTATTTCAGTTATGTCATGATGACCCTTTTGGCACATTTACCCATGATAGTACGATAAGAAAGATATTTTACATTGGTACTCGGTTGAGTAAAATAGCGGGTGCCCATCGCACCCCTCCAGTTTGGGTCGTGACAATAGCCTTGGCTTTCATCCGGCTAAGAATAAGAATTCAGAATAGCATGAGTAGTAGGTAAGGAGAATGGATAGTGATAGAGGGACAGAAATCAAGTAATACACCAAGTTGCATACAGAGCAACTAGTCAAGCAGGCCAGTAGGTTTAACAGGATATGCATAGCAAAGTACCACATAGACAAACTCATATTGAAGGAATTTAGGAGAAGAAACAGGTTTACATACATAAATAGATTATCACGTATAGATGTATGAAGTTAAACTAGTTGAGACCTAAAGATCCAAATTAAGTTAAGTACACATCCTAGTGCCATTAGTATCTACACGTAATGTGGGACACACATTGTGAAAATCACTGAAGGGTTAGGGTATCAAATGAACTAAAGGGCATACTGGGGAAACACATTAGCATAGAAACATGATCATAGTCAATGGAAAATGGTTCAGATACAAATTGAAACATACTGTAGAGGCATGAGCAATATTGTAGATGTTCAAAGTAGTGTAGGATAGCTAGCTCATACCAAATAGCACATGTAGATATTCTGGGATTGACACAATTAACTAATTAACTAAGAAGGTCTAAGCTATGTCATAACAAATAGAATTGTTCAAATAGGGCATGGAAAAAAAGTTGAAATAACCGTTAAAATCTCAGTCAATCACCAATGGTATGGGGGTCATGTTGAGTGACACACTACCAGGGGAACATGTTTTAGAGAAAAATTTTAAACAACATTCCATATAGTTGGGACTATTACACAAAGAGCAGTCAAGCAGACATAGGACTTAGCACTAAAGGATTTGATGCGAAGCTAGAATTCATAGTTTAACATGTTATATGCCTTACATTTTATGTGCGTTAATGATAAAAATACACTTTTTATATGCATAATAGAGTCTATTTCATGTGTAGGTGAATTGGAGATGGAAACCGAGCTAAATGGATGCAAATACATCGAAAATACGCTCAAGAGGCGAGGAGGAGTGCACTGGGCTATAGCTGGGCGCCAGAGCCCAAACGCCTGGCCATGCCTGGTGTTAGCCAGGCGTTAGGGTCCAAACGCTAGCCCTAGCCTGGCGTTAGCCAAGCGTTGGAGTCCAAACGCCAGGCTAGAGGCGTTAGCCTCATAACGCCAGGCCCATGTTTCGGTCAATTCTGAGTTTTGACAAGTTTAAGTGTTTCCCGGTTGGAATAGAAGTCTCCTACACGTTTAGGGTTTGTCCTAAATATATAAATAGACTCCTAAAACACAACTTAAAGAGGATTTTGAAGGCAGACGAAGGATTTGAAGAGAAAAAACCATTGAAGTGACAAAACATTGATTTCTACATCTTTTATTCATTACTCTGTAATTCAATTATTCAATTTATTTTGAGTTTCATTCTTATGAACATGTCTAGCTAACTTATTTAATCTAGGGTTTTGGGTAGAACTCGTTGGGGATGAATTTGTTGTGATATTAATATATTTTGGTTGATTAATCTGTATTTGTTCAACTACGTTCTTGTTGTAGTTGATTGAAGGGCCCTCAATGAGACATTCCTATTTATTATGTATCTACTTGAGAGAGTGTGCATATTTAGGTAGTTGTTTGAACAACACCACTCTCGGAGTATAGACGAAAGTTATAACCGACGGTTTAGAGGTTGGATTAGAGATAATGATACATCGGGTGCAATCTAAAGTGAACTATAATGCGATCTAGCTAGCGTAAATTGAGAGAGTACGTCTAGTAAATTATCATAATTACTTGAGAGAGATTTGTGATAGATAGAGAGTTCATGATTGATAGAGATAACTAATTAAACTATAAGAAATATCCGAGGAATAATTCACCAATGAGGGAAACCATAACCTTAGACCATTATTATCATTGTTTACACTATATTGTTAGTTAATTGGTAGTTTATTATTTTCCTATTAGATTTAGTAAACATCACCACTTGATATTCAAAAGTCTTGAGAAAATTGATTAAGTAATAGTTTAGTATTTTAAAGAATTAATTGATACGTAAATTCCCTGTGGGATCGACTCTGGGCGTAATACCCCGGATTATATTTGCAGTGCCCGCTTAGTCTTCTACAAGATATAGTTGAGCGTGATCAGGATTCATTCAAGGTGGAAGTGGTTTCCATAGAGTTGTGGTAGTATCCAAAACAAAATATGCAGAAGTTTAACAACATATGGTCACAGTAGTCAGATTCATATCAAATGGACTTGCATTGAAGCTCAAAACTGAACATATTCAGATTCTAGAGATATAGAAATCATTCTAGAAAAACTAACAATCAACATATAAATGCAAACTGTGGTGAAGAATAAATAAGCTACGGTCAAGGCAGTAAACTATCACATGTGTTTAATTGTCATAGAATGACAAAAGAGTATTAAGCATTATCATAATTAAATCATGCTCATGTAATTCAAACACATATAGGTATGCAGAAAGAAAGAAATCTAACATTGCAAGGGTTTAAAAACACTAACCAGTAGCAAGATCAAAAGAGTAATAAAGAGCGTAATAGCAAAAACCCCAGGCCTCCGATGCTTCAGAGTTTACAAGAGCCTCGAGAATGGTCTCCGAGAATTGCTTGCACCGGAAGAGGTCATTTTAATGGCCTTGGCTTTCAGTCGGCCCAGAATTCAATGGTTTAAGAGATTATTCGAGTGTAACAGTGAGTGGGTGAGTGAAAAAGGAGAGTAGTAAGAACAATAGCAGTGATTAGGAGATTCAAAAGTTTGTCCAAGGGGATTTTGGGGGGGGGGGGGTTATATAGTAGCATATTTAACACATAAAATAAGGAAATACAGTAGATTAAAAACAAAATAAGGAAAATATAGCATGCGAAATCAATTAGAATGAGTTTTAGGGCAAATAACACACAAAATAAGAAAATACAGTAGATTAAACACAAAATAAGGAAAATTCATCAGTCAAACGCAAGAAAGGAAAGAATATCACATGCAATCGAAAATCAGTAAAGGAAAAGGAAAAATCTCAAACCCTGGTTGGGACTAACGGCCTTGAATCGAACCAATAGAGCAAGAATCATTCATTGTAGTGTGTATATAGACGAAAGATCATCCAGATCTTCACAAAATTAAGGTAAATCGACCTCGTTCTTGAGAAGTAGTTCTTGCCAAAAATAGGGCAAGAACTAAGTAACACCATAGACACGCGTATAATAGCAGAGTATTACAAAATAGGTAAGAAAATTTAGGATTGATTCCATGTTTGGGTTGGAATCGGAGAAGGTTATGGATATGGCAGCTTGGGTTTCACATAGGCGGGTGGAGAGATGAGAGAATGGTGAGGCGGCAGGGCGAGAAAATGGGTCTTTAGGGTTTAGAGTGAGGGGTAATATAAAAACGGGTAAATTAATTATGGGCCGTTGATCATTGGAGATCAACGGCCAGGATCACAACGGAATCGGGGCGGATTATTTGAAACGGGTTTCGTCCGGGTTTGAGACTTAAGGGTCGTTTAGTTTTAGGCTTGGGGTAATTGGGGTAGGCAGCTGGATTAATTTGGGTCCGAAAATAGGTAGAACTTGGGCTATTATTTAAATACTCAAAATTTATCAAAAATGATTTATAGAAAAGCTTAATAAATAAAATAAAATTTTATTTATACACTAATACTTAAAATAATAAATTTGTATTATAAAAATATAAAACTACTATTTTGACACAAAATCATATAAAATGAAGAGCTTTTATGTATGAATATAGGCCATTATTGCAAAATTAGATAAATAGCTTTAAAATGTTAATGTAATTATATGAGATGAAATAAAATATTTGAAACACATATTATAGGTGTAAAATAATAATTTTAGGTAACTAAGTCATCACAAATTAATTTAAAGGGATAATTACTAAATATTTATATAATTTAAATGCAAGAAAATTAATTTAAATCTCTAAAAATTATGAAAATGCTTGTATAGGTTTGTAAACTAAATAAAAATAAGAATAAAATGCTAGTTTGAAAGTATATATGTATTTTGGAAAATATAATGGCAAAATTGGGTATCAACAAGTATCTGGTAATAGGTCAATAGCAAACTCAATTTTTCGCTCTGGCGGAAGACCTAGAAGCTCATCGGGGAAAACATCGGGAAACTCATTAACCACAGAGATATACTGAACGGTTGGCGATTCTATTTTCATATCTTGAACCCGAACTAAGTGATAAATATAGCCATTTACAATCATCTTTCCTACCTTGAGATAGGAAATAAACCTACCTCTCGGCGATGCCGTATTACCTTTCCACTCCAAAACGGACTCCCTTGGAAACTGGAATCGAACCATCTTTGATCTGCAATCAACGTTGGCATACAAAGAAGCCAACCAATCCGTACCTAGTATAACATCAAATTCTACCATATCTAACTCAATTAGGTCGGCTACTGTAGATCGACTATGAACTACTACTGTACAATCTTTATATACCATCCTAGCTATCACTGGATTCCCAATATGTGTGGACACCTCAAAAGGTTTAACCAGCTCAGGTTCTATTCCAAACTTACTAGCAACCAACAGAGTAACATATGATAAGGTGTAACCTAGGTCAATCAATGCTTAAATATCATATGAGGAGACTAATAATATACCTGTAATAGCATCAGGTGACGACTCCTGATCCTGTCGACCTGCTAATGCAGAAATGCGGTTCTAAGGACCGCTCGAGCTAGATGCTCCATCTCTGCCTCTACCACGATCGATTGATGTTTGTTAACCTTTACCAGGGGGGCGTATAGATGATGACGAACTAGCTACAGATCCCGCCGGTTAAACTATGCTTGTACCACTTCTCATAGGACAATCTCTCATAATGTGTAACGACCCAACCGGTCGTTTTGAGAATTTAAGCTTCGTTCGGAGGCATAAGGTCTGGAACAGCTTCGCATTTTGTACATCGACCTGCGTGCATGGTTGGATTCTGTTACCGGATGATTCAGAGTCGAATTGGAAGGACTGTTGTTTTGGAAGCTTAAATAGTGAACTTTTAACCGGAATTTGACTTCTATATAAACGGCTCAGGATCGAGTTATGGATGATGTCAGCAGCTTCGTATGGTGATTTTGAGCTGAGGAGTGCGTCCGGAATGTGTTTTCGAGGTCTGTAGTAGATTTACGCTTGAATTGGCAAAAATTAGAATTTCGGCGATTTCGGCCGATAGGTGAAATTTTGATATCGGGCTCGTAATGGGATTCTGAAAGTGGTTGTAGGTCCGTAGGGTCATTTGTGACTTGTGTGTCAAATTTCAGGTCATTCGGTAGTTTTGACGTGTTTCAGCATCGATTGTGGATTTTAGAAAATTCATAAGTTCTTAGGCTTGAATCCATGCATAATTGGCGATTTTGATGTTATGTTGTCACGACCCCAAATCCTAAGCCGGCGGTGATGGAGCCTATCATGGAACTAGGCTAGCCAACCATTTCAAATTATCAATATATCCCATTATTCCCCAAAATTTAGTAGATTTTAAAAATATCTAAAAGAGATAAAACAAATACACACTTTCCCAAAACCTGGAGTCAACTGTCATGAGCATCTACGACTGGAAATACAATGTACAACAGTGAATTGCTACAACAAAATTTTGAGGTACAAAAGACAAAAAGAAACTATAATTGAGGGAAGGAAATGTGGTGAGCTGGGGACGCTGAGCAGATACCTCAATCCTCAAACAACTCCAAACTCGTCCAGAAATCAACTAGCGAGATGGTCCGGTAACTAGATCTGCACACAGAGGTGCAGGGAATAACGTGAGTACGCTAACTCAGTAAGTAATCAATGTAACTAAAAACTTGAGTGTAGTGGAAAGAAATTTAAATCATGTAAATCTATATAGTGAATAACAGTGGAAATGACCAAATTAAATAGGGAATCTACTATTCCTAATATTTCATAAAACTCTGATTTCCATTTAAAAGTCTTGTATGAAAACATCTTTCCAACATTTATTAGTGGGGGATCAGGCACATTATCATTCACAATAGAGCCTCTCGGGTAAGCCTCTCAGTCACTCGTGACTCCACTATCAGTATCTCATGCTCTCACTTAACACTCGTACTCAGTAAGTACCATGAACACACACAACTGATGCGGCGGGCAGCCCGCTCCACTACATTTGTATATATATATATATATATATTTATACTGTTGCGGCGTGCAGCCCGATCCATATATATAACATATATCTATATTGCGGTGTGCAGCCCGATCCATATAATAGTCGACTGCGCTCACCGAGGGTGTACAGACTCCTGGAGGGGCTCCTTCAGCCCAAGCGCTATATCTCTTGCGGCGTGCAACCCAATCCAATATGTATATTGCAGCGGCGTGCAGCCCGATCCGTATATAACATATATTGCTGCGGCATGCAGCCCGATCCATATATATATATAATCTATATTGTTGTGGCGTGCATCCCGACCCACATATAATATATAACACATATGTTGATGCGGCGTGCAACCCGTCCCATAACTATTCTCACATACTCGGCTCTCGTCCTGACAAGCCACTTGGGCAATTCATCTCGACTCACGGGACTCAGCCCAAAATACTTTTCATAGTTTTAAAAGCAGTGTGATAACAATGAAAATAACAACAAGTGGAAAACATGACTAAGTTCACAATTGTTCTAACAGGATAGGGGTCGAATAGTGTAAAAGTACCCCAAACATGGAAAGAAATGCCCACGAGGGTCTAAACAGCTCGGCATAAGGCGCCAAACATGGCTCACAGCCCATAAACAAGTATAAACTTCCGAAACACAGGATACCATAAGGTTTCAAACCGAATACGCGGCTTAAAATTTGCTACGGGATGGGCCAATTCACAATCCCCATTGGTGCACGCCCCCACGCTCGTCACCTAGCGTGTGTGTCACCTCATTTATCAACACAATATCAAATAACGGGGTGTCATACCCTCAAATTTAGAGGTAATCGTTACTTACCTTAAAACAGCCGAAAAGCTACTCCGCGATGCGCTTGCCCTTCAAATTTTCTCCCAAATGCTTAGAACCTAACTAAAACAATATTAGCATCATCAATATATGCTAACGGAACAAAACCCAATCGAATGATACACATTTTAACACAGTTCTCGAAATTCGGCCAAATCCGAGACCAGGGCCCACGTCTCGGAATTCGATTAAATTCACATAACTAGAATCCTTGTCCTCCCACGATTCTATACATACCAAGAACACTAAAATCGGACCATAATTGCCTACTCAAATCCTCAAAAGAAAATTCCAAATTACATGCACCTTTCTTCCCCAAATTTGGGTTTAATTTCAACAATTTCCCGATTAATTTTCTTAGAAAACGATATAGAAACGAGTTATGAAGTTGAAAACCTTACCTCCAAGTGAGACTCTTTGATTTCTTCTTCAAACCCTCTCAAATAGATCTCAACTCGCTCAACAATGGAGGAAAAAGTGAGCTAATCTCGCAAATAGGGCCTTTAAAACATTTTGCCCAGCACTTAAAATCCCTTTCGTGCAATCGCATACCCAGGGATGCGTTCGCGATGCACAAACCAGACCACTCTATGTGTTTGCGTACAAACACGCGCATTCGCATAGCTCAAACACTCATCCCCCCTCACGCGCCTCAGAACACCCTATGCGATCGCGGACCTTACCCACGCGATCGCACTGCACACAGGACCCACTCTTACGTGATCGCGGCCTCCACCCACGCGATCGCACTGCATAAAAACCCATGATGCCCCAACTAGCATATGCGATCGCATTCTTACCCACGCGATCACATAGAAGGACACCAGAACAGAACACCAACAAAATTTTGCAACTTCCAACATCCAAAACCTGATCCGTTAACCTATCAAAACACACCTGAGGCCCTCGGGACCTCACCCAAACACGCCTCCATAAACCGTAACCTTATTCAAACTTAGTCGAACCTTCGAAACACCAAAAACAACACGAAAACACCAAAATTACATCAAATTCAAGCCTATGAACTTTGAAACTTCTAAATTTCGCCAATGATGTCGAAACCAACCAAAACACATCCGATTGACCTGAAATTTTGCGCACATATCCAAAATGACATTACGAACCTTCTCCAACTTTCAGAATTCCATTCCGACCCCGATAGCCTATTTTCCACTATCGACCGGAAATCGCCAAAAACTAACTTTCGCCAAAGCCTAATTCTACACCGGACATCAAAACTCCATTCCGAACACACTCCTAAGTCCCAAATCACCTAACGAAGCTATCCGAGCCATAAAATCCGTATTTTGAGGACGTTTACCAATAAGTCAACTCCCAGTTGAATTTTTCAACTATTAAGCTAATTTAAGAGACTAAGTGTCTCAATTCTGATCATGACCACTCTAAACCCGAACCAACTGACCCAACAAAACATAAATAGGCTAAGAAATCACATGATAAAGCATAAACGGGGGGAACGGTCCTAATCTCACGAAACGACCGGCCGAGTCGTTATATGCTCCCACTCTTAAACAAATGTTCGTCCTCGAACGAGTCTAAAAACATACCTGGAGTATCGAGTAAGTGAGGATATATATCCCGCATCTCCCGCTCGGTCTCCCAGGTGGCATCCTCCACCGGCGGTCCTCTCCACTGAAGTTATATCCTTAAACCTAAGGTTTCTGACCTGACGACCCAAAATAGCCACTAGCTCTACCTCATATGACATATCACCCTCGAGCTGAACCGTGTTGAAGTCCAAAACATGAGACGGGTCACTAACATACTTCCGGAGCATCGACACATGGAACACCGAATGAATACTCGATAAGCTGGAAGGAAAGGCAAGTCTATAAGCCACCTCCCCAACCCTCTGAAGCCCCTCAAAAAGCCCAATAAACCTGGGACTCAGCTTTCCCCTCTTCCCGAACCGCATAACACCATTTGTGGGTGGCACCTTCAGCAGTACCTTCTCCCTAACCATGAAAGACACATCTTGGACCTTCCGGTCCGCATAACTCTTCTTCCTAGACTGTGCCGTGCGAAGCCGCTCCTGAATCAATTTCACCTTACCCAACGCATCCTGAACCAGGTCTGTGCCCAATAGCTTAGCCTCGCCCGGCTCAAACCAACCAACCGGAGATATGTAACTCCTACCATATAAAGACTCATATGGATCTATCTTGATACTCGACTGATAACTATTATTATAGGAAAACTCCGCGAGTGGCAGAAACTGGTCCCATGAACCCCCAAAATCAATGACACATGCACGCAACATATCCTCCAAAATTTGAATAGTATGCTCCGACTGCCCGTGAGGATGAAACGATGCGCTCAAATCGACCTAAGTACCCAACTCTCTTTGTACGGCTCTCCAAAATTGAGATGTGAACTGAGTAACTCTATCAGGAATGATAGAAACTGGAACCCCATGCAATCGGACAGTCTCTCTGAAATAAATGTCAATTAACCGCTCCGAAGAATAAGTAGTACCAACATGAATGAAGTGTGCGGACTTGGTCAGCCGATCAACAATAACACATATAGCATCAAACCTCATCAGAGTCCGTGGGAGTCCAACTACGAAGTCCATGGTGAGTTGCTCCCACTTCCACTTCGGAATATCAAAGTCCGTGGGAGTCCAACTACGAAGTCCTCTGGTGCTCATACTTGACCTACTGACACTTGAGACACCGAACCACAAACTCAACAATATCTCTCTTCAGCCGCCTCCACCAATAATGCTGTCTCAGATCCTTATACATCTTTGCGGCACCCGGATGGATGGAATACCGTGAACTGTGGGCCTCAGCTAGAATCAAATATCTTGAAGCCCATCCACATTGGGCACGCAAATCCGGCCATGCATTCTTATGACCCCATCATCATCAATAACGACTTCCCTGGAATCACCGTGGTAGACCTTGTCCTGAAGAACAAGCAAATGTGGATCATCATACTGGTGTGCTCTGATCTGATCGTAAAGAGAAGACCTAGAGGCTACACAAGCCAATACCCGCGGAGGCTCTGATAGATCCAATCACACCAACTGACCTGATAAAGCCTGAACATCAAGTGCTAAAGGTCGCTTTGCTACTGGAAGGTAGGATAAACTCCCCAAACTCTCCGCTCTGCGACTCAGGGCATCGGCCACTACATTGGCCTTCCCCGGATGATATAAGAGAGTGAGGTCATAATCCTTGAGAAGCTCCAACCACCTCCTCTGACGCAAATTCAGATCCTTCTGCTGAAGCAGATGTTGCAGACTACGGTGATCAGTGAAAATCTCACAATGCACTCCATACAAATAATGACGCCAAATCTTCAAGGCGTGAACAATAGTTGCTAGCTCAATATCGTGTACTCGATAATTCTTCTCATGTACCTTCAAGTGTCTAGACGCGTAGGCAATCACCCTACCGTCCTGCATCAAAATCGCTCCAAGGCCAACTCTTGAGGTATCACAGTAAACTGTATAAGAACCTGAACCCGTAGGCAAAATCAATACTGGAGCTGTAGTCAAAGCTGACTTGAGCTTTTGAAAGCTCTCCTCACACTCCTCAGTCCATCTGAACTGAGCACCCTTCTGGGTCAGTAGTCATAGGTGCTGCGATAGTACCCTGCCAAACCAAGGAAACTGCGAATGTCAGAAGATGATGACGGTCTAGGCCAACTTTGCACCGCCTCTACCTTCTTCGGATCAACCTAAATACCCTTACTGGACACCGCGTGCCCCAAGAATGTTACTGAATGAAGCCAAAACTCACACTTCAAAAATTTTGCATATAATTTCTTCTCTCTCAAAGTCTAAAGCACAACTCTCAATTGCTGCTCACGATCTTCCCGAGATCGGGAATACACCAAGATATCTTCAATGAACACGATGATGAAAGAATCCAGGTAAGGCCGGAATACACTGTGCATCAAGTGCATAAAGGCTGTTGGGGCATTGGTCAGCCTGAATGACATAACCAGAAACTCATAATGACCATATCTAGTCCTAAAAGCAGTCTTCGGGATGTCGGGTTCGCGAATCTTCAACTGATGATAGCTGGAACGCAAATCAATCTTAGAAAATACTCTGGCACCTTGAAACTGATCAAACAAGTCATCTATACGAGGCAAGGGATACCGGTTCTTCACTGTAACTCCGTTCAGCTGTCGATAATCAATACACATACGCATAGAACCATCCTTTTTCTTTACAAACAACACCGGTGCACCCCAAGGTGTCATACGATAAAGTGGAATAGAAATAGGCTGAGTTCCTGACACCAGGTCGATACCGAAATCAATGTCCCTGTCAGGTGGCATGACTAGCAGGTCTGCAGGAAACACGTTCAAAAAGTTACGAACCACAAGAACTGAATCAATAGCGGGAGTCTCACCACTGACATCCCTTAAAAAATCCAGATACGATAAACACCCTTTCTCAACCATACGCTGAGCCTTCAGGTAGGAAATCACCATGCTAGGCACATAATCATAAGAACCTCTCCACTCAACCCTCGGACATCCGCGCATAGCTAAGGTCATGGTCTTAGCATGACAATCAAGAACAACATGACCTGGAGATAACCAATCCATGCCCAACATCACATCAAAATCGACCATGCTGAGTAACAGTAGGTCCACTCGGGTCTACAGACCCCCAATAGATATCACACACGACCGATACACACGGTCCACAACAACAGTATCGTCCACTGGAGTTGATAAATGAACAGATGTAACTAAAGACTCACGGGGAATATCCAAAAAATGGGCAAAATATGAAGAAACATAGGAATATGTGGAACTAGGGTCAAATAAAGCCAAAGCATCTCGGCAACAGACTGAGACGATACAGGTGATCACTCCATCGGAGGCCATAGAATCTGGCCTGATTGGAAAGACATACATATGGGCCTGACCTCCACCTGCTCAAACTCCCCCTCTAGGGCGGCCTCTAGCTGACTGACTACCACCCCAGGCTGCCTGGGTGTGTGGTGAAGTAACTGGAGCTGAAGTCGAAGGCTGACTCCTCATCTGAGATGGACCTCCAAGAAGATGAGGACACTGCCTCCTCATATGCCCGAACTCTCCACACTGATAACAGCTCATTGGAGCTGGAGACTAGGACTGAAATGAACCCCTGGCACCAGAATGGCCACTAGGAGAACCATGCATAGAAGACCCCTAAACTGATGGTGCTCGAGCTGCACTCTGGGCTGGAAGGGCACCTAATGAAGAATGGCCTGGCTGAAAACCGCGGGGACCATGCCCAGAAGATGCACCACTATAGGTTGGGTAGCCTTACCGAGGAGGCCTGAATGAACGGCCCTTACCATACGGAAACTGCTCCCTAGAAGGAGCACCACTAGAACCATCCGATCCAGGAGGCCTCTTAGCCTCCCTCTCTACCCGCTCCTGGCGGCGAACCGACTCAATATCTCGAGCAATATCAACAACCTTCTCGAATGTAGCATCTGATACTCTCTCCCGGGTCATGAAAAGGCGGAGCTGATAAGTAAGGCCATCTATAAACCTCCTAATCCTCTCCCTATCAGTAGGGACCAACTCGGTGGCATGTCGAGCCAACTCCAAAAACCGCATCTCGTACTGCATCACTAATAGCTCCCCCTGACGCAGCCGCTCAAAAAGCCTGCGCCGCTCCTCCCTGTGTGACTAGGGTACATACTTCTCCAATAAGATAGTGGAGAACTGCTGCGATGTGAGGGGTGCTGAACCAACAGGCCTACGCCTCTCAAAAGACTCCCACCAAGTGAAAGCAGCACCAGAGAACTGAAATGTAGCAAATGAGACCCCACTGGTCTCCAAAATCCTAGCAGAATGCAGCATCCTCTGGCACTTATCTAGAAAACCTCGAGTATCCTCGCCTTCGGCACCACTGTCTGCTGGCCCTGAGTTGCCTACTCAGGTGTCCGGGCAACTGGAGTCTGATTGACTCCCCCGGCCTAAGAAGTAGCGAAAACTGCCTGAGCAAGGGTGGTACAAACCGTCAAGATCTAGGCCAAGGTCTCTTGAAGACCTGGAATAACAATAGGCACTGCCGGTGTCTGAGCCTGTCCTGCTGGAGTATCTGTGGCGGGAACCTGATCCTGAACAGTAGGCGGATCAATTGATACTGCCCTGGATGCCGTACGGGCTGACCCCTACCTCTACCACGGCCTCGACCCCTCGCGGGTCTAGCTGGTGGCTGATCGCCCTGATCGGTAGCGCGAGTCCTCACCATCTGTGAGAGAAGGAAATAACAGAAGTTTAGATTTCCAGAATCAACAAAATGGCACGACATAATTCAAGAAAAATGAGGTTTTTCCTAAGGGTTCTGTAGCCTCTCGAAGATAAGTACAGACGTCTCCGTACCGATCCGCAAGACTCTACTAAACCTGCTCATGACCGTTGAGTCCTATGTAACCTAGGCTCTGATACCAACTTTTCACGACCCTAAATCCTAAGTCGGCCGTGATGGGGCCTATCATGGAACTAGGCTAGCCAACCATTTCAAATTGTCAATATATCCCATAATTTCCCCAAAATTTAGTAAATTTTAAAATTATTAGAAAGAGATAAAATAAATACACACTTCCCCTAAACCTGGAGTCAACTGTCATGAGCATCTATGACTTCAAATACAATGTACAATAGTGAATTGCTACAACAAAATTCTGAGGTACAAAAGACCAAAACAAATATAATTGATGGAAGGAATGGAGGTGAGCTGGGGACGCTGATCAACTACCTAAATCCTCGAACAACTCCAAGCTTGTCCGGAAATCAACACGCGAGATGGTCTGGTACCTGGATCTGCACACAGAGGTGCAGGGAGTAACGTGAGTACGCCAACTTAGTAAGTAATCAATGTAACTAAAAACTTGAGTGTAGTGGCGAGCAATTTAAATCATGTAAATCCATATAGTGAATAACAGTGGAAATGAACAAATCAAATCAGGAATCTACTATTCCGAATATTTCATAAAACTTTGATTTTCATTTAAAAGTCTTGTATGAAAACATTTGTCCAACATTTATTAGCGGAGGCTCGGTGTAAAGAAGAGTGAAAGCAGTATTTTCATGAAATATAAGCCCCGCCGACACAGTATCACTCAGAATAAAGCCTCTCGGGCAAGCCTCTCAATCAGTCATGACTCCACTATCAGTATTTCATGCTCTCACTTAACACTCTTACTCAGTAAGTACCATGAACACACACAACTGCTGCGCGGGCAGCCTGCTCCACTACATTTATATATATATATATATATATATATATATATATACTGCTTTGGCGTGCATCTCGATCCATATATATAACATATATCTATATTGCGGCGTGCAGCCCTATCCATATATATGTCACGCCCTAAAATCGAGGGACGAGACTAGCGCCTAAGCGGATGATCCCGGTCAAGAGGACATTAGGTTGCCTTTCCTACCCAACGCATCACCCCGTGTTTATAATATACATTATTCCACATGAATTAGCAATTTAGGGTTTAAGCATGAATCCACTACTTGAGTTCATATTATCCTTTATCATTTACACATTTGATAATCACAAAACATTCAACAATTATGATTCGGACCACAATTACTAGGAAACACATTTACCGCCAAAATACATATATGTACAACCCACATCATGTCTACGGAGCCTCTAAGAGTACTAAGGGTTTACACAATACTTGTCGGCAATAAGGCCCCGACTATACTTTAAAATACATAACATATACAAAATAAAATGATGTAGATTACACACGGTCCCGAGAGGAAATGGGGCTCACCGGATCTGCTGAAGGTACGAAGGGGAAACACCACTATCAGCGGTCTGAGCTGCCCGCTGTGGAACCACCTACATCCATAAAAAATATGTAGCGCCCCCGGCAAAAGGGACGTTAGTACCATTGAATAGTACTAGCATGTATGAACCAAGTTTATTCCAAGTAGAATCAAACAATACACCATTAAAAAGCAATTAGGGTAACCACACAAGTATATAGAAAACCACAATGAAGATTTCACAGTTACTTGTTTCGATTTCCCATCTGTTGCGGCGCGCAACCCGATCCCACCGTACATTCTCATCTCACCCTTATTACCTCTCCACCCTTATTACTTCTTGTTGCGGCGCGCAACTCGATCCCACCGTACATTCTTATTTCACCCTTATTACCTCTCCACTCTTATTACTTCGTGTTGCAGCGCGCAACCCAATCCCACCGCACGTTCCCATTTCATAACAATAATCAACAATAATTATATCACAAGGATCTTTATCACGAAGAACATAAGTTCATATCAACCAATAACTATGTGAAATCAAGGCACAATGATCCTTACCAATCAGTAATTCATATATTGTGTTGCCACAATCATTTAACTCAATAAAGTCAGCCCATATTTACTTTCATTATTTACTACACAGTATTTAGCACTTGGATACATTCAACACTTTATTTCATTATCGTTTCTTTCGTTTTACAGAACATCCTCTCATACCGATGTATTTAACATTTAATGAGGTTTACACATGGTAGAAATAAGCACAAAGAGTCATCCTTCATAATCTTAATTAGCATGGTAATTGACTTAAGAAAATCAGAGAATGAATTCATACCACTCGACACAGCAGGACAAACAATTCACATATGCTCAAGCAAGAATTTCATACCGTGTACTCGAACACCAACAAGGTAACTCTATAAAGATTAAAGTTAGCCATACATACCTTGAATCAGAATTGCCCTTTAATTTTCTACCACAATTCAACGGACCTTCTAGCACCTTCAATCTAGTTCACAATGTGGCATAATTGAACTTAGAAGTAGGAATAATGATCATGTCTTGAACTCACTTGAGCATTCTATCAACCACTAGGTGTTCCTTTGGATTAAATGGCCTCTTTTTAGTGAAAGGTTACTCTAACCCAATTCTTTTTACTAGATTATAACTAGTTGGTTACATGCATGCAAGACTCCTACCCCCATCTTCATGAACTCACCTAACTATGTTTCATTTTAACAAAAAATCTGGAAATTGAGGTTGATGGGGTGGAATCTTACCTCTTGTAGTGAAGAAAATAGTGTTATACTTGATCAAATCCAGGCATGAGTAGTGGTGGAGGAACAAATTTGATGAAGTTGGAACTCTCTCTCTATCTAGAACCCACTCTCTCGTCTCTCTAATTTATCATAAATGAGCTTAAAATAAAGGGGGTGTGTGTTTTAATGAACTGGGGGTCGGGTATAAAATTAGAAATTTAACAGTCCCGAAGCAGAAATGCGGTCAGGAATGCGATCACATTCCTGCTATGTAGTCCGCATTCCTGTCGCATAACTGGCCCTCAAATGGGCCAAAAAGAAAAATAGATTGCCTAGGTATGCGACCACTATGCGGTCCGCATACCTGTTATGCAATCGCATAGTGCATCGCATAACTCCCTCCGCAAAAGTCAAGGTGCAAGAATGCGACAAATATGCGGCCCGCATTCGTGAAATGCAATCGCATTTTGGGCCACATAGTTGTCCTCAAAATGGACAACAAATTGTCCAGGTATGCGACCACTATGCGGTCCACATACCTGATCTGCAATCACATAGTGGACCGCAGACCTGCGCAAATCTGTAAACTTATATCTTTTAAGTCCCGGGGTACTTTTTACTCAAAAAGGGTCTGTTTCATGAATGTCTACAGTTATAACAACACGGGAACCTATTTGGGCATTATTTTTAGCAAGGAAATTTTACGGCTCTTTACAATATATAACATATATCTATACTGCGGCGTGCAGTCCGACCCATATAATAGTCGACTGCACTCACTGCGCGTGTACAGACTCCTGGAGAGGCTTATTCACCCCAAGCGCTATATCTCCTGCGGCGTGCAGCCCGATCCAATATCTATATTGCTGCGGCGTGCAGCCCGATCCGTATATAACATATATTGTTGCGGCGTGCAGCCCCATCCATATATATATAATCTATATTGTTGCGGCGTGCAACCCGACCCACATATAATATATAACACATATGTTGTTGCGGCGTGCAGCCCGTCCCATAACTATCTTCACATACTCGACACTCGGCCTAACACATATATACTGCTGCGGCGTGCAGCCCGATCCATAGCTATCCTCACATACTCGACTCTCGGCCTGACTCAGTCAACCTCACAAGCCACTTGGTAAATTCATCTCGACTCACGGGACTCAGCCCAAAATACTTTTCAGAGTTTTCAAAGCAGTGTGATAACAGTGAAAATAACAACAAATAGGAAACATGACTGAGTTCACAATTGTTCTAACAGGATAGGGGCCGAATAGTGTAAAAGTACCCAAACATGGAAAAAAATGCCCCTGAGGGTCTAAACAGGTCGGCACAAGGCCCCAAACATGGCTCACATCTCATAAACAAGTATAAACTTCTGAAACACAGGATACCATAAGGTTTCAAACCGAATACGTGGCTTAATAGTTTCTACGGAACGGACCAGGTCACAATACCTATCGGTGCATGCCACCACACCCGTCACCTAGCGTGTGCGTCACCTCATTTATCAACAAAATATCAAATAACGGGGTTTCATACCCTCAGGTTTAGAGTTACAATCGCTACTTACCTCAAAACAGCCGAAAAGCTACTCCGTGATGCGCTTGCCCTTCGAATTGGCTCCAAAATGCTCCGAACCTAACCAAAATCGGATTAGCATCATCAATATACGCTAACGGGAAAAAACCCAATCGAATGATACAAATTTTAAAACAATTCTCGAAATTCGGCCAAACTTTAGCCCCAGGCCCACATCTCAGAATTTGATAAAATTCACATAACTAGTTTCCTCGTCCTCCCAAGATGCTATACATACCAAAAACACTGAAATCGGACCACAATTGCACACTCAAATCCTCAAAAGAAAATTCCAAATTACATGCACCTTTCTTCCCCAAATTTGGGTTTAATTTCAACAATTTTCTGGTTAATTTGTTTAGAAAATTATATAGAAACGAGTTATGAAGTTGAAAACCTTACCTCCAAGTGAGCCCCTTTGATTTCTTCTTCAAACCCTCTCAAATAGCTCTCAACTCGCTCAACAATGGAGGAAAAAGTGAGCTAATCTCGCAAATAGAGCTTTTAAACATTATGCCCAGGACTTAAAATCCCTTCAGTGCGATCGCATACCCAGGGATGCGTTTGTGATGCACAGAACAACCCACTCTATGTGTTCATATACAAACACGCGTGTTCGCATAGCTCAAACACTCATCCCCCCCCCCTACGCGCCTCATAACACCCTATGTGATCGCGGACCTTATCCACGTGATCGCACTGCACACAGGACCCACTCTTACGCGATTGCGGCCTCCACCCACGCGATCGCACTGCATAAAAACCCATGCTGCCCCAACTAGCCTGTGCAATCACATTCTTACCCACGCAATCGCATAAAAGGACACCAGTAAAATTTTGCAACTTCCAACATCCAAAACTTGATCCGTTAACTTGTCAAAACACACCCCAGGCCCTCGGAACCTCAACCAATCATGTCGCCACAACCCGTAACCTTATTCTAACTTAGTCGAGCCTTCAAAACACCAAAAACAACACGAAAACACCAAAATTATATCAAATTCAAGCCTATGAAATTTGAAAATTTACATACTCTAAATGCACACATATCCAAAATGACATTACGAACCTGCTCCAACTTTCGGAATTCCATTCCGACCCCAATAGCCTATTTTCCACTACCGACCGGAAATCGCTAAAAACTAACTTTCGCCAATTCAAGCCTAATTTTACCCTGGACATCAAAACTCCATTCCGAACATACTCCTGAGTCCCAAATCACCTGAACAATCTATCCGAGCCATAAAATCTGCATTCCGAGGTTATTTAGTAATAAGTCAACTCCCAGTTGACTTTTTCAACTATTAAGCTAATTTAAGACACTAAGTGTCCCAATTCTCACCACGACCACTCCGAACCTGAATCAACTGACCTAACACAACATAAATAGGCTAAGTAATCACATGATAGAGCAGAAACTGGGGACATGGGGCAAATGTCACGGAACGACCGGTCGGGTCGTTACATATGTGATGTATTTTGAAGGCTCGATTAAGTTTGGATAAGGTATTAGAATGGTTCGTAAGTTTGGTTGAGGTCCCGGGGGCCTTGGGGATGTTTCAAATGCTCAACGGGCTGATTTTTGGACTTAGAAAAACAAGCTGAAGCATTGCTGGTTCTGGTGTTTCGCACCTGCAGATGGGCAGCCGCAGGTGCGGCGGAGGGCCCCGCAGGTGCGGATTTGACCTGGTTAAGTCAGGCTCGCAGGTGTGGCAAAGGTTCCATAGATGCGGAGCCGCAGATGCGGTCCAATAATCGCAGGTGCGGCCCCAGCCCTTTTAGTGGGATTTCTCACCTGCGATGTATTTTCTGCAGGTGTGGGACCGCAGGTGCGGGACCGTAGGTGCGGTCCAAGGAGACGCAGGTACGGGATCATTGGGAAGTTTATACCAAATTCGAGGGTTTGAAATTAATATTTTCTAAAACGATTAGGATCTCGGGATTAGGCGATTTTTAGTGAGTTTTGAAGAGAAGACTCATAGGTAACGATTCCTAACCTTATTTTACTTGTATATCATTAATCTATAGTAATTTATTCAATATAATCAATGAACTTGGGTGAAAAATCATGAAAATGGGAGGAAGGTTCCCCCAAATAGAAATCCGAGAATTTAATGAGATTTTGACGTCGGTTTTCGATGATTCTTGTTCGAGTGAGTTCGTGAGTGAATGGGTGTTCTAAAATTGGAACTTTCACTCGTTTGTGAGATGTGGGCCCGGGGGACTTTTTGGGACACATTCCTAATTTCGCGTCTTAGCTTCGAGTTTATTAGTTAAAATAATTGATTGTAGTATTAATTACACGATGCTATTGATTTGATTAGATTTGGCCATTTGGAGTCGGATACTCATGGAACGAACCTGATTTCAAGTTTGGTCTGAGCGGTTGAAGTATGTATCTGACCTAACCTTGTGTGGGGGAACTACCCTTAGGATTTGAGTCTTCTATGTTGATTGTAGTTCGTTTACACGAGGTGACGAGTGTGTGCTCAGACTTATTTGTAGAAGGTTGACCTTTAAGGTTCATAGGTCCTTATATTCACATTGTATGAAGTTGTTCTTGATACACTTGAGTTCTAAATTTGCTAGTTTCACCCCTACATACTTTTATTAGAGTAAATTGCTTTATGATTCAACCTTACCGCCTACTTGACATTGATTTGACTTAACCAAAGATTTTACCTCTTCTATCACCATGCTATGTTTTCATAAAATGCCTATAATCAATTGAATTGTTGAATATCCCTCATGATTCCTCAATCTCATAAGGGTTTTAGATCATTTATATCTTAGTTGACTTGTCCTTATTTGGAATTATTTGACTCGTGTTGCCTTCTTATTGTGGACTTGAATTTTGTAGATTTGTTGCTTTGTATTGTTTTTCCCTAGTCAATCTGTTCTCCTTACACTTAGTATTCTTTACCGTGATTATTCCTTGTGAAAGATGTTCTACTGTTTCTTGTGAATTGAAGTTCTTGTATTGATTTGTTCGACGTACCTTGTGTCATTGTCATAATTGCTTTGTATTTGATGTGGTAATGTACGAGTTTTTCTGTCGTGCTATACTTGTTGTCTTTGGTTGTTGCACTGCATATTTAAATTGGGGACTACAGACGTATTCTGGGAGATCCCCCTTGTACTGCATATTTAAATGGGGGATTACAGGCGTATTCTGGAAGATCCCCCCCTGTACTGCATAGTTAAATTGGGGACTACGGACGTATTCTGGAGATCCTCTCCCCCGTACTGCATATTTAAATTGGGGACTACTGACGTATTCTGGGAGATTTCCTTGTACTGCATATTAACTTTGGAACTACAGATGTATTCCGGGAGATCCCCCAGCACTACATATTTAGTTTGGGACTACAGACGAATGCCGGGAGATCCCCCGGCACAACATATTATTTTGGGACTACGGACGTATTCCGGGAGATCCTCTGTATTGTGTGATAAATTCGGAACTACGGGACGGGATCCCGGTAGACTTTATCAAAGGAATTATGTTTGAAAAATAATTATTTGGAAAGTCCAATTTGAAAACAATTACCTTGAATAAAACTTTGTGTGAAGAACATTCCTCTGGAAAAAGAATATTCAAAAAATGTTCATGTTAAACAAAACTATGTTGAAGGATATCCCTTTGGAAAAGAATATTTGGAAAATGTTTATGTTGAAGAAAACTATGTTTAAAGGACACTTTCTTTGGAGAAGTACATCTCTTGGGAAAATTATATTTCAAAAGAATTTCCCTTTAAAAGGGATATTACCCTGAAGTTTTCAATATAAAAACTTGCGGGTGAAAGTTTACACTTGAATATTTTGACCATTTTAATGGTATTTGTGGCTAAGGCCTAGTGTGGAGACTAATGCAGTATTGAGTTACTACTTGTCCTTATTTTTTTGTGATTCCCGGACTTGGGTAGTGTTCCCGTCCATCCATTCTGTGTATTATTATGATGTTCCGTCGTTACTTGTTGTATTTCCTTGCGCATTGTAGTTGTTATGTTGTTAACTATATTGTGTATTCATTAGATAGGTGCCATGCCCTTTCATTCCTATATTTATGCCTGTTAATTTATTAGATCAGTGAGTGTGTAGGCTAGTCCTCGTCACTACTTTACTGAGGTTAGTCTTGATACTTACTAGGCACCTCTGTGGTGTGCTCATTCTACGATTTTGCACATTTTTTGTGTGCAGATCCAGGTATTGATCGCTAGTAGTTGCGGGTTCTTGCTGAGGAGACTCAAGGTAAACCTGTTGCTGCATTTGCAGGCTTCGTAGTCACCTTCCTTCTTTTATTCAAATGTTCTTACTTATTCCTAAACATTTGTATTTAGAAGTTGAAGAAAATTTCGTAGAGCTTATGACTTCTATTACCAGTTTTTGGGAAATTGTAAATTCTGTCAAGATATCTATATCAAGACTGTTAGATTTCCTTTATTATTGTTGTTATTCAGTAAATGTTAGCCTTACCTAGTCCCTAAGACTAGGTTCCATCACGATACCCAATGGAGGAAAATTTGGGTCGTGACAAGTTGGTATCAAAGCCCTAGGTTCATAGGTTCTACGAGTCATAAGCGAGTTTAGTAGAGTCTTGCGGATCGATACGGAGACGTCTTGCGGAGCATGTTTGGTACATTGGCTCAGGCGGGGCTATTTCAGGCTACACCAGCTACTTCACCGACCAGGGGAGGAGCCCCGACTCCCAGCGTCCACACTCCAGAGCAGCGAGTTCACGTTGGTTAGGATCCAGGTGTAGTAGTGACACATCTTGTGGTTCCAGATCAGATCATGGTCAGAGCAGCAACATCTGAGGGAGAGCACCTTAGATTTGCAAGGTTCAAGAGATATAAACCTCCTACATTCAGCGGATTGGCTTCAGAGAGTGCATAAGTTTTTCTGGAGGAGTGCCATAGCATCCTCCGCACATTGGATATTGTTGAGACAAGTGGGGTTGCTTTTACTATGTTCCAGCTTTAGGGAGCGGCTTATCAGTGGTGGTGGGCATGCAAGTTGGGTAGCCCGGCTGAGTCAGCTTCACTTACGTGGAGTAAGTTTTCAGAGATGTTCTTGAGAGAGTTTGTACCCCAGTCCCTTTGGGATGCATGGAGCGCGGAGTTTGAACAGTTGCGCCAGGGCGCCTATCGTGGAACTAGGCTAGCCAACTACCGCATGTTCGCAATTTCTTTTAAAATCCCAATAAAGTTTCAAGCATTTCATAAAATATACAAAAATTACTGAATATAATAGGCCAATATACAGCGCCACCAACCCCAAAATCCGGAGCCAACAAGTCATGAGCATCTATAAAAATAAGCCAAAATATAATATTATAATGCGAAACCTCCAAATGAAATCTAGATACAACTAGAAGGGAAAAACAGGGATGCTGCGGAGGCTGAACAGCTACCTCTATATCCCGCAATCTAGATCCGCACGGAATAAATGGCTAAGGCTCGATATCTGCACCTGAATCTGCACACAGAGGTGCAGGGAGTAATGTGAGTATGCCAACTCAGTAGTAATGAAAATAAATCAAGTCTAAGTGGCAAGGAAACACACAAAAATCAATGTCATCAAATCACAATATACACATCCTTACTTTCCAATAATATAAACATCAATATACAAAATCATCATGCCTTAAAACCAACTTCAGAAAAAGTCCTTTAAAGAATGCACATTTTTAAGCACTTCAAACCGAAAGATTTAGTATGAAAATAAATGTAGTAAAATCATAATCAGCCACTGGGGCATGCCTCACAGTCACTCAGAACCTCACAATCACTCAGCACCTCACAGTCACTCAGGCCTCCCAATCACTCGTCACTTGGCACTCGGTGCGCTCATTAGGGGTGTGTACAGACTCTGTATGGACTCCTTCAGCTCAAGCCCTAATATCACTCAGCACCTCACCATCACTCTTGGCCCTCGACCACACTCAGCAGAACAACTCAAAAGGCCCCTCGGGCAAAATCAGTAAAAATAGGGTACTCAACCCAAAACATCAATTTAAATCTCATGTAGTGTAAATCAGGCTGAGTTTCGAGAAACAGTATGCACAATGAGGCTGAGTGAAATCATCAACAAATAGTGAGGAAAAACAGCAGTAAAAAGCCCCCAAGGGGTCTAAACAGGTCGGCACGAGGCCCTAAACATGGCTTATAGCCCAAATATTTCACAAATCTTTAGAACATAATATAACATAAGGTTTTGAGTAAAATATGCAACTCATTAGTTTCCGCGGGGAGGACCTAGTCCAATCCAAAAAAATTAGTATGCGCCACATACTCATCATCCGACATGTGTGCCTTTCTAAAATCAGTGAGAATTATGTAGTCTGGGGTTCCATACCCTCATGACAAGATTTATAACCATTACTTACCTCTACCGGGCCACAACACTAGTCTGCAATGCCCTTGCCCCTCAAATTGGCTCCCGATTGAGCCAAAACCAGTTTAATATCATCAATATATATCAAAGGAACTCAACTAAATCGAAAACTATCGAATTATACAAGAATCTCGAAATTCGGCAAAACTCGAGCCCCGGGCTCACGTCTCCGAATTTGATAGTTTTTACATCACTAGAAACCTCGTCCTCCCACGATTCTACTCATACCAAAATCATCACAATCCGATCAAAATTGCCTACCCAAAACCTCAAAATAAATTCCAATTCTCCACCCCTTCTTCCCAACCTTTTCCTACTTAAATCCTTCAATTTTCAAGCCTAATCCGAACAAAATAGCATAGAAACGATGTTAATAACCAGAGAACTTATCTTCACTGAAGAATCACGAGTTCCCTTCTTCAAATTACCTTCAAAGAAACCCTCCCGCATGCAAAAATGGTGAAAATGAGAGAATTTTCAGAGGCTCTTTTTATACTGTTTCTGGCAGCATTTCCGCACTTGCAGACACTTAGTTGCATCTGCAGACCCGTATCTGCGGAATCCCACTTAACGGACCAAATTCGCACCTGCGGCCAATCCTCCGCACCTGCGGCTTCAGAGGTACGGCCAAAACTTTGCACCTGCGACTTCGCACCTGCGGCTACCCATTTGCAGGTGCGGCCAACACCAGAAATCACACCAGCAGCTATTTCTACAAATTTTCCAAGTTCAAAACCCCGCTAACCATCCGAAATCAATCTCGAGCCCCTTGGGGCCCCAAGAAAACATACCAAGACACCCCATAACATTATTCCAACTTATTCAAGCCTTCGAAACACCAAAAACGACGCGAAAACAACAAAATACATCAAATTCAAGCTTATGAACTTCGAAACTTCAAAATTTTGCCAACTACGCCGAAACCAACCAAAACACCTCCGATTGACCTGAAATTTTGCAAACATATCCAAAATGAAATTAAGAACCTTCTCCAACTTCTGGAATTCCATTCCGACCCTGATAACCTATTTTCCACTACCGACCAGAAATCGCGAAAAACTAACTTTTGCCAATTCAAGCCTAATTCTATACCGGACATCACAAAAATATTCTGAACACACTCCTAAGTCCCAAATCACCTGATGAAGCTATCCGAGCCATAAAATCCGCATTCCGAGGTCGTTTACTAACAAGTCAACTCTCAGTTGACTTTCTCAACTATTAGGCTACTTTAAGAGACTAAATGCCTCAATTCTCACCATAACCTCTCCGGACCTAAACCAACTGACCCAACACAACAAAATCCAGCTAGCAATGTATACAAATGCAGAAATGGGGGAAACGAGGCAAATCTCACGGAATGACCGGTCGGGTCGTTACATCCTCCCCCTCTTAAACAAACGTTCGTCCTCGAACGGGTCTAGAAACATACCTGGAGTCTCGAATAAGTGAGGATATATGTCACGCATCTCCCGATCGGTCTCCCATGTTGCATCCTCCACCGGTTGCCCTCTCCACTGAACCTTCACTGAAACTATATCTTTAGATCTCAGCTTCCTGACCTGTCGACCCAAAATAGCCACTGGCTCTACCTCATATGACATATCACCCTCGAGTTGAACCGTGTTGAAGTCCAAAACATTGGAAGGGTCACCAACATACTTCCGGAGCATCGAAACATGGAATACTGGATGAATACTCGATAAACTGGGAGGCATAGTAAGCCTATAAGCCACCTCCCCAACCCTCTGAAGCACCTCAAATGGCCAAATGAACCAGGGACTCAGCTTCCCCCTCTTCCCGAATCTTATAACACCCTTCATGGGTGATACTTTCAGCAACACCTTATCCCCAACCATGAAAGACACATCTCGGACCTTCTGATCCGCATAACTCTTCTACCTAGACTGCTCCGTGCGAAGCCCCTTCTGAATCAACTTCGCCTTACTCAAGGCATCCTGAACCAAGTCTGTGCCCAATAGCCTAGCCTCGCCCGGCTCAAACCAACCAATCGGAGATCTGCACCTCCTACCATATAAAGACTCATACGGAGCCATCTAGATACTTGACTGATAGCTTTTATTATATGCAAACTCTACTAGTAGCAGAAACTGGTCCCATGAACCACCAAAGTCAATCACACAAGCACGCAACATATCCTCCAAAATCTGAATGGTACGCTCCGGCTGCCCGTCGGTATGGGGGTGAAACGTTGTGCTCAACTCAACTTGAGTACCCAACTCTCTCTGCACGACTCTCCAAAACTGAGATGTGAACTGAGTACCTCTGTCGAAAATGATAGAAACTGGAACCCCATGCAATCGGACAATCTCCCTGATATAAATCTCAACTAACCTCTCCGAATAATAAGTAGTACTAAAAGGAATGAAGTGCGCGGACTTGGTCAGCTGATCCACAATAACCCATAGAGCATCAAACCTCCTCGAAGTCCGTGGGAGTCCAACTATGAAGTCCATGGTGATCCGCTCCTAATTCCACTCAGCAATATCAAATCTTTGAAGCAATCACCAGGTATCTGGTGCTCATACTTGACCCGGTGACAGTTGAGACACCGAGCCAAAAAGTCCACAACATCCCTTTTCATCCTCCTCTACCAATAATGTTGCTTCAAATCCTGATACATCTTCGCAGCACCCAGATGGATGGAATACCGCGAACTATGAGCCTCTGCTAGAATCAAATCTCGAATACCATCTACATTGGGCACGCAAATCCAGCCATGCATTCTCATGACCCCGTCATCACCAATAACCACATCCCTGGCGTGCTGTAATCTCATCGTAAAGAGAAGACCTGGAGGCTACACAAGCCAACACCCGCGGGGGCTCTGATAGATCCAATCTCACCGTCTGACCCGCTAAGGCCTGAACATCAAGGGCTAATGGCGGCTCTCCTACTAGAACATAGGCTAGACTCCCCAAACTCTCTGCTCTGCGACTCAAGGCATTGGCCACTACATTGGCCTTCCCCGGGTGATATAAGATAGTGCGGTCATAATCCTTGAAGAGCTCCAACCATCTCCTCTGACGCAAATTCAAGTCCTTCTTCCTCGGCAGATACTGAAAATTGCGATGATCAGTGAAAATCTCACACCACACTCCGTACAAATAATGCCGCCAAATCTTCAAGGCATGAACAATGGAAGCTAACTCAAGATCGTGCACTTGATAATTCTTCTAGTGCACCTTCAACTGTCTGGATACGTAGGAAATCACCCTACCATCCTACATCAATATCGCTCCCAAGCTAACTCTAGAAGCATCACAATAAACTGTGTAAGAACCCGAACCAGCAGGCAAAACTAGCACTGGAGCTGTAGTCAATGTTGACTTGACCTTCTGAAAGCTCTCCTCACACTCATCAGATCATCTGAATAGAGCACCCTTCTGGGTCAATCTGGTCAAAGGTGAAGCAATAGAAGAGAATCCCTCCACAAAAAGACGGTAATATCCCGCCAAACCAAGGAAACTCCTAATCTCTGTAGCTGAGGATGGTCTGGGCCAAGTCAGCACTGCCTCTATCTTCTTTGGATCAACCTGAATACCCTCGCTAGACACCACGTGCACCAAGAAAGCTACCGAACCAAGCCAAAACTCACACTTGGAGAATTTCACATAAAGTTTCTCCTCCCTCAACATCTGTAACACAACTCTCAAATGCTGAGCATGCTCTTCCCGGCTACGAGAATAAACCAGGATGTCATCAATGAACACAATAACGAAAGAATCAAGATAAGGCTAAAACATGATGTTCATCAATTCCATGAACGCAGTTGGGGCATTGGTCAGCCCAAATAACATAACCATGAACTCATAATGACCATATCTGGTCCTGAAAGCAGTCTTCGGAATGTCAGAATCCCGAATCCTCTACTGATGATACCCAGATCTCAAATCAATCTTGGAAAACACTCTGGCTCCCTGAAGCTGGTCAAACAAATCATCAATGTGGGGCAAGGGATACCGGTTATTCATCGTAACCCTATTCAACTGCCGATAGTCAATACGCATACGCATGGACCCATTATTCTTCTTCATGAACAACACCGGTGCACCCCAAGGTGACACACTAGGTCGAATGAACCCCTTACCCAGGAGTTCCTGAAGCTGCTCCTTCAATTCCTTTAGCTCCGCTGGTGCCATACGATAAGGTGGAATAGAAATAGGTTGAGTGCCTGACACCAAGTAAATACCAAAATCAATATCCCTGCCAGGTGGCATGCCTGGCAGGTCTGCAGGAAACACATCCGAAAAGTCACGGACCACAGGAACTGAATCAATAGTGGGAGTCTCACCACTGACATCCCTCACAAAGGCCAAATAAGATAAACACCCTTTCTCACTCATGCGTTGATCCTTCAGGTAAGAAATCACCCTGCTAGGCGTAAACTCAGGAGAACCTCTCCACTCAACCCTCGGACACCCCGGCATAGCTAAGGTCACAGTCTTAGCGTGACAATCAAGAACATCATGACACAAAGATAACCAATACATGCCCAATATCATGTCAAAATCGACCATGCTGAGTAACAGTAGGTCCACTCGGGTCTCCAGACCCCTAATAGATATCATGCATGGCCGACACACGTGGTCCACAACAACAGTATCGCCCACCGGAGTCGACACATGAACAGAGGTGACTAGAGACTCACGGGGCACATCTAGAAAACTGGAAAAATATGAAGAAACATAGGAATATGTAGAACCAGGGTCAAATAAATGCAAGGCATCATGGCAACAGACTGAGACAATACCTGCCATCACGGCATCTGAGGCCATAGCATCCGACCTGGTTGGAAATGCATACATGCGAGCCTGACCTCCCCTGCTCGACCTCCCCCTCTAGGGCGGGCTCTGGAGGACTGACCACCACCCCTGGCTGCCTTGGCAGGTGGTGAAGTGACTGGAGCTGAAGTCGAGGGCTGGACCCTCTACTAAGAAGATCCACCGGAACACCGAGGACACTGCCTACACCCTGAAATCTCCACACTCAAAACAACTCCCTGGAGCTGGAGGCGGGGACTGATAGAAACCCCTAGCACCCGTATGGCCACTAGAAGACTCATGCATAGAAGATTCCTGAACTGGGCGTGCTCGAGATGCACTCTGAGCTGGGAGGGAACCAAATGAAGTACGGCCTGACTGAGAACCACAGGGACCCTGCCCCGAGGATGCACCACTATATGCTGGGCGGCCTAACTGAGGAGGCCTGAATGAACGGCCCCTAAACTGCTGAAACTGTCCCCTGAAGGGAGAACCATTGGAACTACCCGAACCATGACGCCTCTTGACCTCCCTCTCCTCCCACTCCTGGCGGTGAACTGACTTAATATCTCGAGCTACGTCAACAACCTGCTCAAACGAAGCACCCGATACTCTCTCCCGAGTCATAAATAACCAAAGCTGATAAGAAAGACCATCTACAAACCTCCTCACCCTCTCCCTATCAGTAGGGATAATGTCAGAAGCATGCCTAGCCAACTCGGAAAACCTTATCCCGTACTGAGTAACTGATGACTCTCCCTGGCGCAGCTGCTCAAACTGTCTACGCTGCTCCTCTCTATGGGACTGAGGAACATACTTCTCCAAAAAGATCGTGGAGAACTGCTTTCAGGTGAGAGGTGCTGAACCAACTGGCCTACGCCTCTCGAATGACTCCCACCAGGTAAAGGCAGCACCCGCAAACTGAAATGTAACAAATGAGACCCCACTGGTCTCCAAAATACCCGTGGCAGTATCCTCTGGTACATATCTAGAAATCCCTGGGCATCCTCGCCCTCTGTACCGCTGAAAGTCAGAGGCTGAAGTCAGCTGAATCTCTCCAACCTGCACTGCTCCTCCTCAGGCATAGCAAGGACCACATAATCCTTGACCGGAGCAACTGGCTGAGCTGGGGCTGCTCCCGGTGCCTGAATACCTTGTGCAGCCTGCTCAGGTGGCCGGGCAGCTGGAGTCTGATTGCCTCCCCCGGCCTGAGCTATGGTGGCAGTAGAAGGCATGGCGATTGCCTGAGCCAGACTGGTGCATACTCTCAATATCACAGGGTCTCCTGAAGACCCGGAATAACCATAGGCACTGCTGGTGCATGAGCCTGTCCCACTGGGACACCATCGACGGGAACCCGATCATGATCGATAGAGCAATCTTGAGGTACTTCCCCGGCTGCTGCGGGGGCTGGCCCCTTACCTCTACCACGGCCTTGACTGCGGCCTCGACCTCTCGCTGGTCTAGCCGGTGACTGGTCACTCTGATCGGTATGGCGTGTCCTCACCATCTGTGAGAGAATGAAACAACGTAAGTTCAGATTTCAACAATCAATAGATCAGCACGAAAGAGTTCAAGAAAGATAGAAATATTTCCCCAAAGTTCGGCATCCTCTCGAAGATAAGTACAGACGTCTTTGTACCGATCCTCAGGACTCTACTAAACATGCTCATGACCGTTGAGTTCTATTTAACCTAGGCTCTGATACCAAACTTTCATGACCCCAAATCCTAAACTGGTTGTGAGGGCGCCTATCGTGGAACTAAGCTATCCAACTACCGCATGTTCGCAATTTCTTCTAAGATCTCAATAAAGTTTCAAGAATTTCATAAAATATATAGAAATTACTGAATATAATAGGCCAATATACAATGCCACCAACCCGAAAACCCGTAGCCAACAAGTCATGAGAATCTAGAAGAATAAGCCAAAATATATTGTTATAACACGAATCCACTGAATGAAAGCTAGATACAACAAGAAGGGAAAAATAGGGATGCTGCGAACGCTGAATAGCTACCTATACATCCCGCAATTCAGATCCGCGCAGAATAAATGGCTAAGGCTCGATATCTGCAAACAGAGGTGCAGGGAGTAATGTGAGTACGCCAACTCAATAGTAATGAAAATAAATCAAGTCTAAGCGGCAAGGAAACACACAAAAATAAATTCCATCAAATCATAATATGCACAGCCTTACTTTCCAATAATATAAACATCAATATACAAAATCATCATGCCTTAAAACCAACTTCAGAAAAAGTCCTTTAAAGAATGCACATTTTTAAACACTTCAAACCGAAAGATTTAGTATGAAAATGAATGTAGTAAAATCATAAGTAGCCCTTCGGGCAAAAAAAAACATGTATCATAATCAGCCCCTCGCGCATGCCTCACAGTCACTCAGCACCTCACCATCACATAACACATCACAGTCACTCATGCCTCACAATCACTCGTCACTCGGCACTCGGTGCACCTCACTGGGGGTATGTACACACTCCGGAGAGGCTCCTTCAGCCCAAGCGCTAATATCACTCAGCACCTCACCATCACTCTTGGCCCTCGACCACACTCAGCAGAACAACTCAAAAGGCCCCTCGGGAAAAATCAGTAAAAACAGGGTACTCGACCAAAAACATCAATTTAAATCTCATGTTTTGTAAATCATGCTGAGTTTCGAAAAATAGTATGCGCAATGAGGCTGAGTGAAATCATCAACAAATAGTGAGGAAAAATAGCAGTAAAAAGCCCCCAAGGGGTCTAAATAGATCGGCACGAGCCCCCAAACACGGATTATAGCCCAAATATTTCACAAATCTTTAGAACATAATTTAACATAAGGTTTTGAGTAAAATATGCAACTCTAGTTGCCGCGGGGAGGACCTAGTCCAATAAAAAAAATCAGTATGCGCCACATACTCGCCATCCGACATGTGCGCCTTTCTAAAATCAGTGAGAATTAAGTAGTCAGCGGTTCCATACCCTCAGGACAAGATTTATAACCATTACTTACCTCTACAGGGCCTCAGCACTAGTCCGCAATGCCCTTGCCCCTCAAATTGGCTTCTGATTGCTCCGAATCTAGCCAAAACCAGTTTAATATCATTAATATATATCAAAGAAACTCAACCCAATCAAAAACTATCAAATGATACAAGAATCTCGAAATTCGGCCAAACCCGAGCCCGGTCCCATGTCTCGAAATTCGATAATTTTTACATCACTAGAAATCTCGTCCTCCCACGATTCTACTCATACCAAAATCATCACAATCGGATCACAATTACCTACCCAAAACCTCAAAAGAAATTCCAATTCTCCACCCCTTCTTCCCAACCTTTTCCTACTTAAATCCTTCAATTTTCAAGCCTAATCCGAACAAATAGCATAGAAACGATGTTAATAACCAGAGAACTTACCTTCACTGAAGAATCACGAGTTCCCTTCTTCAAATTGCCTTCAAAGAACTCCTCCTGCATGCAAAAATGGTGAAAATGAGTGAATTTTCACGGAGGCTTTTTTTATGTTGTTTCTGCCAGCATTTCCGCACCTTCGGACACTTAGTTGCACCTGCAGACCCGCACATGCGGTCCCAGGTGTGCACCTGCGAAATCTCACTAAATGGAAAAAATTCGCACCTGCGGCTTGGCTGGTGCGGCCAAAACTTCAGACCTGCAACATCGCACCTGCGGCTACCCATCCGCAGGTGCGGCCAACACCAGAAATCACACCATTAGCTATTTATGCAAATTTTCCAAGTTCAAAACCTCGATAACCATCCGAAATCGATCGCGAGCCCCTCGAGGCCCCAACCAATCATACCAACACACCCCATAGCATTATTCAAACTTAGTCAGGCCTTCAAAACACCAAAATTACATCAAATTCAAGCCTATGAACTTTGAAACTTCCAAATTTTGCCAACTACGCTGAAACCAACCAAAACACCTCCGATTGACCTAAAATTTTGCAGACAAAATGACATTATGAACCTTCTCCAACTTCTGGAATTCCATTCCGACCCCGATAGCCTATTTTCCACTACCGACCAGAAATCGCCAAAAACTAACTTTCGCCAATTCAAGCCTAATTCTACACCGGACATCACAAAAATAATCTGAAATCACTCCTAAGTACCAAATCACCTGAAGAAGCTATATGATCCATAAAATCCGCATTCCGGGGTCGTTTACCAACAAGTCAACTCTCAGTTGATTTTCTCAACTATTAGGCTACTTTAAGAGACTAAATGCCTCAATTCTCACCATAACCACTCCGGACCCAAACCAACTGACCCAACACAACAAAATCAGGCTAGCAGTGTATAACAAATGCAGAAATGGGGGAAATGGGGAAAATCTCACGGAACGACCGGTCGGGTCGTTACAGTTACATGCTTTGCACTCTATTTTCGTGTTTTCTCCTGTTGGGAGATTTTGTGAGTGGTATACCATGTCTACTGATTGTTTCTATTCATTATTTAGAGATATGAGACTAGTAGTAAATTCATGTTGTCCAGTACGGTAGGCTTGATGTGATTCCTGAGTATAGTGGTTATGAGCTGTGATTCTTATGCTCTACTGGTGTGGGGGCCAGCACGTGTTGTAATTTTGTTGAAGGAAGTGATCTAGTGAAAAGTTCCAGTTGGTGGGTTATATATATCCTATTTTTCATGTACAGTTGAGGGCGAACCCCTCGTGATTTTGTGTGTTTTGAAGTGTTTGAACCGAGCTGTGTCCCGTGATAGAAATTATATCAGGGCGGGGTCCTTGTGATTCGTTGATATGCTTTGATTCTTTCCTTTTGTTATATTGTTTTATATGTTAGCATTGATAGAGAGTTGTGCCTGTCGGGCTTTTTTGATAGTTTCCTTATGTGTTCTCTTTTCGTATTCAATCATTTTCGTTCTGCGGCTCCTTGAGTTTTAGCTTGCGGGATGTGTGCCCGGTGGTGTTAGTTGTGGCTTGGTGATTCGGGTGTCAAAGTATGAGATCTTCGTGTTTCTTGCAGTATTACCAGCGTGATGGAGGTTTGAAACAGAGTTCTATCGGATATGAGGCTAATTGTCAGTGGTGAGTTGATTTCGGGTCGCTATTGTGATCAGAATTGTTATTAAAGGCCTATGTGTGGTGTGTTTTGTTGTGTGGTCGTACCTTGTGGGTGTAAGCATGATTTGATGTAGCTGGTTGAACTGATATTGGATATGGATTTAAAATCGGGTCTGTTAGAAAGGCTAAATTACAGTTGTGATGGTGTCATTAGGCTTATGTAAGTTGGGGTGATGTGGGATCACCCGCGGGTGTGTGTTGGAAGTGTGCAATCAGTGATTTGATGAGTTCGAGATGAATCTAGGCATGTCCGAGGATGAACATTTTTTTAAGAGGGGGAGAATGTAACGACCAGACCGGTCATTTTAAGAATTTAAGCTTCATTCGGAGGCATAAGGTCTTGAACAGCTTAGCATTGTGTACATTGACGTGCATGCATGGTTGGATTCTTTTACCGGATGATTCAGAGTCGAATTGGAGAAAGGACTGTTGTTTTGGAAGCTTAAACAGTGAAGTTTTGACCGGAATTTGACTTTTATGTAAACGGCTCCGGATCGAGTTATGGATGATGTCATCATCTTTATATGGTGATTTTGGGCTGAGGACCGCACCCAGAATGTGTTTTCAAGGTCTGTGGTAGATTTAGGCTTGAATTGGCGAAAGTTAGAATTTCGGCGATTTCGACCGATAGGTGAAATTTTAATAGCGGGCTCGGAATGGGATTCTGAAAAAGGATGTAGGTCCGTAGTGTCATTTGTGACATGTGTGTCAAAATTCAGGTCATTCAGACTAGTTTTGACATGTTTCGGCATCAGTTGTGGATTTTGGAAATTTCATAAGTTCTTAGGCTTGAATCCATGCATAATTGGCGATTTTGATGTTATGTGATGTGTTTTGAAGGCTCGACTAAGTTTGGATAAGGTATTAGGACTGGTTGGTAAGTTTGGTTGAGGTCCCGGGCGCCTCAGGGATGTTTCGGATGCTCAACTGGATGATTTTTGGACTTAGAAAAAACAGCTGAAGCATTGCTGGTTCTGGTGTTTTGCACCTGCGGATGGGGAGCCGCAGGTGCGGACACGCAGGGGTGGTAAAGCGCCTCGCAGGTTCGGATTTTACCTGGGTCAGTCAGGCTCGCAGGTGCGGAAAGAGTACCGCAGATGCGGCCAAGTGACCGCAGGTGCAGCCCCAGCCCTTTTAGTGAGATTTCGCACCTTCGATGTATTTTCCGCAGGTGCGGTCCAAGGGGGCGCAGGTGCAGGATCGCTGGGCATTTTATACCAAATTCGAGGGTTTGAAATTCATATTTTCTAAAACAATTTGGAGCTCGGGATTAGGCGATTTTGAGTGAGTTTTGAAGAGAAGACTCATAGGTAACGATTCCTAACCTTATTTCACTTGTATATCATTAATTTATAGTAATTTCTTCAATATAATCAATGAATTTGGGTGAAAAATCATGAAAATGAGAGGAAGGCTCACCCAAATAGAAATCCGAGAATTTTATGAGATTTTGACGTCGGTTTTCGATGATTCTTGTTTGAGTGAGTTCGTGAGTGAATGGGTGTTCTAAAATTTTAACTTTCACTTGTTTCCGAGATGTGTGCCTGGGGGACGTTTTGGGCAATTTTCCTAATTTCGCGTCTTAGCTTCGAATTTATTAGTTAAACTAGTTGCTTGTACTATTAATTACACTATGTTATTGATTTGATTAGATTTGGGCCATTTAGATTCGGATACTCATGGAAAGAACGTGATTTCAAGTTTGGTCTGAGTGGTTGAGGTAAGTATCTTGCCTAACCTTGTGTGGGGGAACTACCCCTTAGGATTTGAGCCTTATATGTTGATTGTAGTCCGTATACGCGAGGTGACGAGTGTATGCTCGGACTTATTTGTAGAAGGTTGACCTTTAGGGTTCTTAGGTCCTTATATTCACCTTGTATGAAGTTGTTCTTGATACTCTTGAGTACTAAATTTGCTAGTTTCACCCCTACATGCTTTGATTAGAGTAAATTGCTTTGGGATTCACCCTTACCACTTACTTGACTTTGATTTGACTTAACCAAAGGTTTTACCTCTTCTATCACCATGCTATATTTTCATAAACTGCCTATAATCAATTGAATTGTTGAATATCCCTCATAATTGCTCAACTCATAAGGGGTTTAGATAATTTATATCTTAGTCGACTTGTCCTTATTTGGAATTATTTGACTCGTGTTGCCTTCTTATTGTGGACTTGAATTTTTGTGGATTTGTTGCTTTGTCTTGTTTTTCCCTAGTCAATCTGTTCTTCTTACACTTACTATTCTTTACCGTGATCATTCCTTATGAATGATGTTCCACTGTTTTTTGTGAATTGAAGTTCTTGTATTGATTTGTTCGTCGTACCTTGTGTCATTGTCATAATTGCTTTGTAATTGATGTGGTGATGTATGAGTTTTTTTGTCATGCTATACTTGTTGTCTTTGGTTGTTGCACTGCATATTTAAATTGGATACTACAGATGTATTTTGGGAGATCCCCCTGTACTGCATATTTAAATTGGGGACTACAAATGTATTCAAGGAGATCCCCCCTGTACCGCATAGTTAAATTGGGGACTACGGACGTATTCTAAGAGATCCCCCCATGTACTGCATATTTAAATTTGGGACTACGGACGTATTCTGGGAGATCCCCTTTGTTGAACCAAGTCACTGCATAGTTTTTAAGATTGACAAATGTCTGACAAGTTGAACCAGGTCCATCAGAGCATACACACTTGACCTGACACGTTGGCACACAAACCTTATATGCATAGGAGATGAATGTGATTGTGAAGTATCAATGAACAAGGAGAGTGTCTCCTAATGCGAAAAGGTTGCAAATTGATGAGAAGTTGAATTCATCAAGGACAGTGTAACGAAGGAAGGAAGTTGAGTTTTATACGAACTCGTTCTCCCAGGTAGAATTGTACCAGAACTGAAGGACAAACGCAACAACTGACTTTATAAATAATTGAAGTATTCTTGCTTGAATCAAAAACGCACAAGTGCAGAAGTGAATCAAGATCTGAAAGCAAAATTCCCAGATATTTTGCAAGTAGAATTACTGTGCGATACAAGGGCTACAGACCAGCTAGAAGAACCAGTTCCATCTGTTTATCATTGAGTCTAGTTGGTTGTAGTAGGAGTTTTAATATTGTATCTTTTCAGCTTTCACAGAAGCAATTATAATAGGTAAGCATTGTTCAAGTTAGAGTTAACTTGAAGCTTGTAGAAATTAGCTAGGGGCTAGTTACTACAAAGGGATTAGAGTTAGTTCCTAGGATTACAAAAGAGTTTAATTTATAAGTCCGTTTGGTTCAGAGTTTTAGTGAAGAGTTTGAGAAAATCCTACTGAGGAGTAGGCCGTGGTTTTTTCACCTTTTGAAACAGGTGTTTTCCACGTAAAAATCTCTGTGTTTTTACTTTACTGCTTTTATTATTCCGCAACAGTAGTAGTTGGAACACCAAGAAGAACCAGGTTCTTCTAGAGAGACAGCACTCGAAAATTGGGTATCACATAAACTCTTGTGTGGTATTGACGTCTAAAACATCAATTGGTCTCAGAGAAGGTTATCCTTAAAAGTATAACACCTAGGAGAAGATCAAGATGAATGCACCACCTGGAAATTGGGAAGGTCAATCAACTGCAAGGCTACCACTCTTCAATGGCCAGTATTACTCTTCGTGAAAAATAGGATGAAGGACCACCTAATTGGAGAAGACTATGAACTCTGGGACATAATCACTGATGGTCCTCTAGCTACCATGATGAAGACTCATGAAGGTATAGATGTACCAAAGACTAGAGTTGAATGCACTGCTGAGGATCTGAAGAAATGGGAGAAGAATGCAAAGGCCAAAAAGTGGCTAGTGTGTGGACTAGGTCCAGACGAGTACAGTAGAATCCAAAGCTGCATCACTGCCAAAGAGATCTGGGATACCTTACAAGTATCCCATGAAGGAACACCTCAGGTAAAAAGGTCAAGAGGTACTCTACTATACTCTTAGTATGAAAACTTCACTATGAAAGAAGGAGAGACTATTCAAAAGATGTACACAAGGTTCACAACCATGACTAATGAACTGAAATCTCTTAGAAGAGTCATTCTTGAAGAGGACAGGGTTGAGAATATTGTGACAAGGGTCTTGCCTATTTCCTGGGAAAGCAAAATCACAGCTATCCAGGAATACAAAAATATGGAAACCCTGAGATTGGATGAGCTGATTGGAAACCTCACTACCTATGAACTTAGAAAGCAGAAAATAAAGATGGATGGTCCAAATAAGGAGAGAAGTTTAGCACTAACAATCAGTGAGGGAGCAGATCTAGAGGATGATGATATGGCCATGATAACCAAAGAATTCAGAAACTTTCTCTGAGGAAGAAGGGCATCTCTAGAGAAGGAAACTACAACAAAACAAAAGCTCTAGAAAGGCCAACCAATGAGGGATGCTACAAATGTGGTAAGACTGACCATCTCAGCAAACACTGTCCTCAGTGGGAAGTAGAATGGACAAAGGAGAGATATGAAAGAAGGAACAGGAAGAAGGAACAGGTCCAACCCAAGAAAACCACAACAAAGGCTATGGTTGCTGCTTGAGAGGAAAGTTCAGATGAGGAATCAGAAGATGGGGAGACAGAAGATCAGGATCTCATGGCAATTGGATAATCTGATGAGGAATCACACGAAGAATCAGAGGTAAGTATCTCCCATCTCAAAAACAAAGTAAAGTTCCTATCTACGGAAAAACTCTCTGAGTTGCTACTTGATTTCATAGATGATTCTGAGGAAACAACCAAAGAGAAGGATCAACTATCTAAAGAATGTGCAATGCTAAAAGCAAAGTGCATGAACCTGGAAATCAGAGTCAGTGAATCTGAAAAGAAAAACACTGTCTTGTTGAACCAGGTTCATCCACTTGAAACTGAGATTCTAGAACTAAAATCTGAAAACTTAAAGCTAAAGCTAGGATCCAGTAAAAAGTTTGTTGATTATTCTCATATCATGTTAGAATAAAACGTGGGAAAATTAAAAGATAAGATGTATGCCAAGGATAAACATATAAGAACTCTTAACGAAGAACTTGGAAAAGTCAAACATGAATTAGATCGAACTTGTA